>JAADVQ010000013.1:0-103965 GCA_023335835.1 Elongisporangium senticosum | reverse complement strand
TGCAGGAGACGCAGCGTCTGTTGGCGGAGCCGGGTGCGTGACCAAAAGCGCAGCCAGCCCTGAGATGGGGATTCTTCAAGACTGAAGTGCTTTGTGTGGATCATTTGTAGTACCTGGCATCAGCGCCACGCCGTACGAAGATAACCTTCGCTACTTCCAGGTCGTGATCGCGGGCCCGCACACGTCTCCGTATGAGAGTACGTGGCTGTTTCACTCCGATTTGAGCCGGAGGTTTGAGCGCATGGGATTAAACATGGTTGCTGCTTCGATTTGGCAGACGGCATCTTCAAGCTTGAGCTGTTCCTGCCTGCGGATTACCCGATGGCGCCCCCCAAAGTGCGCTTCCTGACGCGCATTTACCACCCCAACATTGACAAATTGGGTCGTATCTGCCTCGATATCCTCAAGGACAAGTGGTCGCCGGCCCTGCAGATCCGAACCGTTCTCTTGAGTATCCAGGTACAAACCTCGTCTGTAGCGACCGCACGAGAGAGGGAGGCAAATAGATCTTGACGTTGCTGTGTTGCTCATCTGCAGGCTCTGCTGTCCGCGCCCAACCCGGACGATCCGCTCGCCAACGATGTCGCGGACCACTGGAAGACCGACGAAGCTGGCGCTGTGCGAACGGGTACGTTACTACTGAGCAACCATTGCCGTGGCCATCGCCCCTGTCAATCATTGAACTGACAATGCCCTTCTGTCTGCGTAGCTGCCGACTGGACCCGGCGCTTTGCATGATTTCATTCCGCCGCTGCGAGCCGCACATTCTTTCTCAACAACCACAGCGTGGAGGGAAGAGAGAGCACGCGCTGCGTTCTGTCCATGATCTGGCACGAGGAGAGAAGGAGGAAGAATAGCGCGCTCGCTTCGTGTGGAGTCTCCGTCGCTCCTTCTGCGTTGTTTATCAGTGCGAGACGCCTGCTGCTCGAGACACTTTCGTCTGCATCTTAAAACCGAAAGATCAATGGAAACCCACACGTTGGCCTTAGTAGATAGATTCCATCATGGCCTCTTTGGGCTTGAAGCTCCCCAGGTTGGTCGTCTCATGACTTTGACAGCCGAGAGTGTTACAATCAGTGTTACAAACCTCCATCCATTCGACTAAGTGCGGTTTGACTGGTGGGCGCCTCCATTTGCTAATCAAGGATGACGGCGTCTGGAGCATCGTCTGGCGCAGCCGCTGCGGTTGCGAATGCCAAAAAGAAGAAGAGCAAGAAGCCGCGCAAGGTCGTGCACATCGCGCCACCCAAGATGGTACTGCTGCCTGCCAACCGCTGGTCTGTAAAGCGCTGATACGGCCGAGTGAGCGCTGATGGACGTGAGTGGTGCTGACTGCAGAAATCGCGACGCAAGGCGCGTATCGTGACCACGGAGTTCCATCGGCTCACAGCGGAGCTGGACAAGACCAAACAGCAGAAGGATCTCTCGGCCAAGGAAAAGGCCGAAAAGATTGCAGCGATCACTGCGGATATTGACGCGATCGGCGGCCGCAACGCCTACCAGGACGCCAGGTACTTACTGCTCCGTATGTGCGCTACGGACCTCAGCAATCGTTCATAGCATTCTCACCCATGCTGTGGCTTGCACGACCTTAGTATCCTCTCCACTAGCTTCCACAAGACGTGCAAGTGGGTCTTCCAGCTGCTCACGAGCTTTGGTCTGCGCCCAAAGTCCAAAGAGCCACCGCTCCGCGTGCTGGAAGTAAGCCCAGTTGATTCAGCGACCCATTCTATGGACTACAACAACTAACGCATTGTCTCTCCTCTAGGTCGGCGCCATCAACACACAACTGCTCTCGTGTCCATGGCTGGACGTGCGAGCCATCGACCTCAACTCGCGCCATGACAAGATCGAGCAGTGCGATTTCTTCAGCCTCAAGCCTTGCGGCGAGTTCCGAGTGCTCGTGTCCAGCATGGCAAGAACCCACTCCACAGCTCATGAAACTGCCATACGCTGACTTGGTATCGTCAATCTGACAGGTCTTGAACTGCGTGCCGGACCCAGTGAGCCGAGGCAAGATGTTGCAGCTCTACTACGAGCACCTCCAGCCGTCGGGCTTGCTCTTCCTCATGATCCCGCTGCTCTGCCTGCGCAACTCCAAGTTCATGACCATCAAGCGGTTCCACGAGATCCTGGTCGCCGTGGGCTTCCACATCAAGGAGACCAAGGACTCGCCCAAGGTCTCGTTCTTCTGTCTCGAGAAGAAGCCGCGCGAGGAGATCGCGCAGCCGCCGCGCAGCTTCCCGCAGAAACTGCTGGTGCCCGGGCCCAAACGCAACGCCTTCAGCGTCGTGATATAGAGAGCAAACGCCAAGAACGAGCTGCCAAATACACACCGATCTTCAATTTAGAGCCGTGTCTATTGCTTGAAATGGGCCATGCACTCTTCCCGGGTCTTGAGCGGGTTCTCGAGCTGCCAGACGATGATCTTGTCCAGCATCGGCCGCATGGCTGGGCCAGGTTTCACGCCCAGTTCCTTCACGAGGTCGTTTCCCTGCAGCAATAGACAGTGAGTCTCTGTATCATCCCTACCACCTCATCTGAACACGTACATTGAGCAGCGGCTTGAGATCCCACACGCCAACAAGTCCATTCTCCTCGACTTGCGTCGTAAACTCCTTGTAGCGCTGCGAGATTTGGTCTCGGGCTGCCGAATCCGATCCACTCTGGACGAGATCTTGCACCAGTGCAACGTCTCGGCAGAGCTCCCAGAGCGCTCCGATCTCGCGCAGCTGGAGCCCGGTGCGCGTGCGATCAAAGTGGTCGCTCCCTGTGAGCTCCTGCAACGCCTTGACGTTGCGAAGCACGACATTGCCCACATCTTCAGCATCGCGGTTGCGCAGCTAGACGAAACAAGCGCATGAGCAATCGATACAGCTTCAGAGTCTGGCATGGTTCACGTATTACCTTGAGCGACTCTCGGATGATAAAGCAGGGCAACAGCACCTGGCGCTTCTTCTCCATGACATAGTAATCGGCAAACGGCAGCAAGAAGGACGACAGCACGCGCACTCGAAGCAGCGTCTGCTCGTCTTCCGGCAGCTGGTCCACTTGCAATTTTTCTTGGTCGGTCTGCTGCACCATCAGCTGGTACATCTCCGCCGCGTACTTGTAGCCTTGGTCCCAAAGGGCTTGCTCCTGGGTCAAGTCATGCAACGTCCCATCGCCCTGCAGCACCGGCAGCTTCTGCGGTGGCAGGAATATGCATCGACAGAGCTGTAGCTCATACAGCAGGCGCAGCGCTCGCTCCGGATGCGCAGAGCTTCCCGTGAGCATACCCACCAGCTCCTTTCCGACGCGTCCGCGACTCACTTTCTTGATCAGCGCTTCCTATTTGGAGGTATGACAGAAGTCCATGGGAGAGAGATCAACGACAGGAGCCAAAGCAACGAACCTTGACGCTGTCCAATTCAATAGCAGCACGCATGGATTCCTCCAGCACAAGGTTGAAGCGAGACGCGAAGCGTACTGCACGCAGAATGCGCAGCGGATCGTCCAAGAATGTCACGATGGGGTCCAGCGGCGTTCGCAATATGCCGTCCCGAAGATCGTCCATTCCCTACAGAGAAGCAGCAGCAGCATTCTCAGTCAGCCCAGCCTTCGATAAGCAACCTCAATGCCGGATCCGCTCACACGTTGGGTGAAATCCTCGACCGTGCGCTCTGCGATGTTGTAGAACATGCTGTTGATGGTGAAATCGCGGCGCTCGGCGTCTTGCACGGGCGTGCCAAACTCCTAGATAGCAGCACAACACAGATCACGCTCCAGCGCTCGCTCGTTCATGCCTCAGCCACAAGCGTACTACTCACCACTTCAGGGATGCGGTGCTCGTCCGAGTATGTCTCGGCGCGGAGGTTGACAAAGTCGACCCATCCGATCTCGCCCAAATGCATCGTGGCCGTCTCGAGGTGCTTGGACTGCTCCGGGTTGGCCTTGATCACGCCCACAGCGTGCGGCTGGTGGCCGTGGTCGGTCTCGTAGCTGTTGATCAGGTCCGCGAACGCGCGGCCCTTCATGTTGTCCAGCACGATGTCCACGTCGTCGCTGTCGCGCCCGAGCAGCTTGTCACGCACCCATCCGCCGGCCACGCGCAGCACGGCCTGGCACTTGTACTGCTTCTCCACATCCAGCAGGAACGCGAACAGCTTCTGCTCCTGCTCCGTGAGCCAGATCTCCTGCACGATTTCTCGCTGAGGCTGCAGCTGCGGGCGCTTGGACGCCGGCGCCGCGTCGCTACTGCTGGTCAGCGCATGCTTGGGCATCATTGACACCAATTGTGGCATTTCACAGTTGGGTGGGTTCCACTTAACCGATATGTTGCATGTGTTACGTAGGGTCAGGTGGGTTGGTTAAATAGCCTGAAGAGCGAGGACGTTCACATGGACGATGGCATCGCGGCCGAGGCCATAGCGCAGCAGGTGAATGGCGTTGGCAACTGAATGCGCTGTGATTGCAGTGTGTTAGGCCCAATGGTAAGCTGACGACTGTGTGGTAGATCCAGCAATTGCGCGGCCGCGTAGAGCGTGAAGGCGTCATGGGCTACCTGGTACGGGAATGAGCATTGGCTTCTGAAATGAATGCTGATGCCTGTGTGCAGAAGCCAACGCACGGCGCAAAGGACGTGAACAAGTTGTTTCTTGCCAACACGATCCGGGGGTTCGTATTGCTTTCTTTTTCTGTGCGCTGAGTATTGGACTGATGCTCGTATCTGCTTCGTATGCAGCGTTGATGCGCACAACAAGCGCCATGTACGACATCTCTCGTTTAAGGATGATATTATGAGGGTGGCCACTCATTGACAATCTGTGGGTGCAGGAGGAAGAGAAGTGCTGGACACTCAAGGAGCTGGAAGACCAAGCGCGACGCAACAGCTCAAAACGGCGCAGTCAGAGTCGCAGCAGTAGTCGCAAACGGGATCGAGACCGGCGAAGTCGGCGAGAGGAACGTTATAGTCGCCGTAGTCGCTCCCATGATCGGAATCGCTCAGCTCGACACAGAAGCGCAAGTCCTGAATCACGAAGCATTCGAGGCGCGCAGGCTGAGTCTGCTGAGACGGAGCGTGAGCGGCAATACTGGGCAGCGAAGAAGGCCCAGCGCACGACAGAGATCTGGGAAAAGCTCCACTCGAGCGGCACTGTGTCTGTCGCCAATGCGCCTGCGTTTGCCAGCAGCGACTCGGACGACTCGGATGCCGAGGATGTGAAAGTACGTGCTTCGCCGTCCAAGAAGCACAAGAAAGCCAAGAAGGAGAAGAAGAAAAAGCACAAGAAGAAGGCGAAAAAGCGTCGAGACGACTCGGATTCCGAGGAGTAATACGTACTACTACGAATAATATCGCTAGACAGACGCAGCGCGATACAACTGATCACTTAAAACTTCCAGGTCGCGAGCGCTTGGTACGTCGCAAAGACCATCGTGAACGCGCCAATGATTATGACAGCTACGTTCAGCACATGACCTTCGCGAACAAGTCTAGAGCAAACATGTGAATCAGTGTTTGCCTGTCAGCCATCATGAATCAATCACAGTACGAACCTCGAGTGGAAGAGGCACGGGTAGATAAATGCCAAAGGCACCGAGCAAAAGCCACCGACTAACGCCACGAAGCTGTCGAGCTATTAATTCAGACATGTCGTTAACACAACATTAGCAACAGTTTGGGCAGTTTGCTTTGCTCGTACCTGTTCCTTGCCGTAGTACGCGATCGCAGCCGTGAGACAGACCAAAAGGAAGCGGAAGCCATTCTTCTGCCATCGCCAGAAGCCCTTGGTGTGCGTCTTTTCAAAGATGTAGCCTTCAAGAATCACGATGACCGGGTAGAGCATCAGCGGGTACGTGAGCACGAGCGCCAGCGAGTACGTGAGCTGCACGGTCATGGTCGCACCACTGACACTCGCATTCGGCAGGTTGAGCGTCACAACCGACTGCGTGTCTTCGCCGAAAGCGGCGTACACGAGTCCTGCAAACGTGCAAAAGAAGACCACCAGGAACATGATGGTCGTGGACACGATCTTGGGGAACTTGTGCTTGATCTTGTCGTCCATGGCATCGTAGATCGGCAGCACGAGGCCGATGCCCTCAAAGCAGTACACGGCCGTACCAAGGAACAGAGCCCAGCTGTTGGGGTTGAAGTTTTCCCACGTCGACTGCGAGCTCGGTCTTCCTTCCAATTGCGCGAGACTGTAGCCCGCGATGTAGATCAGGCCAAAGAAAATGAGCACGTCTGCAATCAGGTTCGTGATCGCAAAGTATTCGATGCGGCGCACCCACGTGAGCGGCGTGTACAGCGGAATCTGCAGCAGGATGAGCATCCACGGGAATGATCCGACGGCGTTCGTGTCGGTGTTGAAGGCTTGCGCGAGGATATCGCCGACATTCTTCTCCACGAAGATCAGGTACGAGCAGCAAAAGCCCAATTGCGAGAGCACGAGCGACACATTCACAGCGATACGTCCCACTGGGCCGAACGCACGCGAGCCCAGCAGTCCGTACGAGATACCACCGGAGCTGGTGAGTGCGACAACGTTGGAGCAATCGGTCAAACGGAGCATGCAAAAGGTCGAGAGAATCGCGGAGATCGATAGTCCGACGATGGAGAAGAGCATACCACCGTGTTCAAAGGCCTTGGGCAAGAACAGGATGCCACTGCCGATGAACGACTTGAGGATCGTGAACACGGTCTTGCGCACAGACGCGCCACGCGGTGCTTCTTCCTCCTCGATTCCTTCTTCAAAGGATCCGTACGGCGGTCTCCGAGCTCTGCATAGCGCATAATACCAGCAACGCATAATGCAATGTGAGACTGATGACCAGCAATAGTGCAACGCGTGCAATGATTGACTTACACTCGGTACGGCCGCTTGAGCATGGGCGTAACTGCATCTAGCTATTCACCAAATATACGTCAAATACATAATCAAAGCAACATGCAAGCGTGCAACTTACATCGTCATAGTCTTCCTGCGTGATACCGTAGTCGAGATTGGCGAAAATGAAATCGTCGTACGTCGAAGCCAACAGACTCTTGGGCTTTATCAGGTGATGCGGCTCGATGTTGTCGAGGAACGGCGCTTGCGCATACGCAGGAACCACGTCCGTCTCGCCCAGAGACGTGATGATATGGTCTCGTCGGAAGCCACCGGGCCCTGTGAGCTCCGATGCGCGTCCTACAATGCATCATTCCACACAAGTCAATCCCCATTAAGCGCGTTGCGCACACGGCTCCCCCCACGCACCAACGTCCTCATACAGCACTTCACTGATGTCGGGCATAGATTTCGCTGCCGTGCGGTCCTTGTCCTTGAACAGCGCCACGTAAATGTCGCGCGTGACGTCCGATCCTTCTTCGCCGATATCGTGGATCTCAGTGGGCAGCACCACGTCAGCTGGCGGGGACGCCGGCGTGGCCGGCTGGCTGCTGGAGCCATTACTGCTGCTCGTGGTACTGCTGTGCGGCTGCTGCTGGGCCATGAGAGCTCTCTCTCCTTCTTGGGCGGTTTCCCTTGGCTACTGTGGCTCTTCACTCGGAGCTGTGAAAAGCTACAATGGCGCATCCATCCCGATGAGCTTCTTCGACTAAGTGCGATGGTGACGCCGCATGCGTGCGCTGCCACCTGGTTTTGCACGGTACATCCAGTACCGTATCTTCTGGTTTAAAGGATAACACCATCTGCGACATGTGGCAAAGCAGGTGACCGCAAATTATCCACCGTTTGATGGACCTCTTTCTAAGAGACACGGTAGATTTGCCGTTCTTCTATAGATTCAGGGCCCAGACGGTATCTTGGCAACAGCTCCTCGTCTCAAAAATGCTGCCGGAATGCCGCGACCTGCTGGGCGACGACGGCGCGCCGTGGATGTGCGCGCGCAGCGTGAGCTTCGGCAGCTTCTGCCTGGCCACGCTGGCGCTGGCCGGCTACGGCTGCAACCGCATCTTGCCCATATTCCTGCAGACCCGCTGGTACGCGTCCAACCTGACAATGCTGGCGCTCACGACGCTGCAGATGCTGCTGCTCGTGGTCGAGTGCTTCGTGCAGAGCAGCACCAAGATCCTCGTGCTGGCCAAGTACTGCCGAGGCGTGCAGATCGCGACCTCGTGCCTGCTGTACGGACAACTGGCCTGTGAGCTCATGAACCGCAGCAGACTGGTAAGACATATCCATCGGTTGCTAATGCTGCTGTAACCATGCGTGCTAATCAATTACCACCCACCTGCTGCTCTTTCTGCAGTTCTACAATCTCATTGCGCCGATTGTGGCAGGCGCCATGGTGCTCATGTCGCTGGACGCGTTCTACGTCGTGGGGCTCACGCAATCCATTGACTGCCACCATTTCTCCTGGCTCGTCATGTCCATTTCCGCCGCCATCCTTGCAGGTCCGTCCCTGCGATTGTATCAATGTCCAGTATGCGCGCATTGGTACTGACGCCGCTGTTCATCCATGACTGCGTCATATGCAGCCGGCTTTGCGCTTCCGGGCAAGATCGTGTTGGAGGAGATCAAAACGGCGTCTCGCCTTCAGGTGCGCGGTCTCTCTTCGTGTGGTTATCCGGTGACCTCAATACCTGATGCAGATCATGCCGTCGTGACAGCAAAAGTACCTATCGGCCGTCGCAAGTGTCGTGGGGGAGCTGGAGCAAGCGCATCACCAGCTGTGGACGCTGCTCATCGTACGTGTGCTTACTAGATATCCTCCGTCGCTCAGCCGTTGACCGATCGCTTGTCTCTGCAGTGCAATGTGATCAGCTGCAGCTTTCAGCTGCTGGTGGACGTCTACGTCACCTACGGCGTTGTGGGCAAGAAGACGTGCAACAGCATGTTCTTCGTGGACGGCGCTGGTCCGCTGGAGCAGACGCTGCGCCTGATCATCTCGATGATCAGCTACTTGCTGCCCAATTGGGCGACCATCTACGTCTTCTTCCTCTATCCGCGCTTCCAGTTCACCACGTCCTTGGATTTGCCTGATCTCGCTCGCGACGAGACCGACGCGACGGACGAGGCCACGTACGAACTGCTGAGTGACTACCGGAACTCAGCTGTGGTCGTGTAAGAAATCCAATGGCATTTGTATCATAACGACGTCATATATCATTCATTCCAATGCCTGTTCGGACAGAATCCATTATCGACCACTGCTGCACTTCTTAGCACCGCATCATCGCTTCCCACTGGGTCTGGACCATTGAAATTTGAGTGAAAAGTCAATGCTTCGGAAGGCACGGAGGTGGTCCGTTCTGCCAAACTCAGACCACGGTGTTGTTTGATTCCTTGCTGCGTGTTCGTTGAATGGAGGCTGCGCGTGCTGGCGATGACATTGACCAGCAATGATGATCAACATCTCAATTGGTTGCTCTATTTTCATCCTGTTGAGTTCCCATCGACAGCAAAAACTCAGGTAAAAGCCATCGCCACCAGCCTGCTGAGTCCAAACAGTGGGCTTCATGGCCAGCAACACGCATCATGACGCCATGGACACTGCAAAGACAAAGGATGATACGATTGTGGCTCAACGCATTCTCGCTCTCCTGGGACTCGATCGTCTGGCGATCGTCGATCAACTTGTGCTTTCCATCCAGCGGTTCCGCACAGCGCAGCAAACACAGCTGCAGTCGCTGCTGGAATCCATGGACGCGAGTGTGTTGGCCCATTTAGCCGCCTATTTCGACCGCAAAGTGGATGTGAAGGATGAGCTGGAGCGGTATACGCAGGATGTGCTCAAGATGCAAAACTACATCCTGCATCACAATGTGGACAGCGAGGTCTGTGCAGCCATGATGCGACTGCTGGGCTCCTTTGGCATCCCGGAAGACCGCCACTCACTCACCAAGATCTTCCAAACCATCGGATTCGCCTGCGCGCCCACGTTCTGCGATCTGTGTCGACGGCTTCCATTCAAATGCCAGCAGGACTGGCTGCTGCTGTTCCCAGAACAGGAACTGCCAGAGCTGAAAGACTGGATGCGGTGGCTCACCAAGCTCTCGTCTCGGTCCTCGACCTCCCAGACCAGCGTCATGCAGTTCCTGATCAACACGAGTCTTGAACGGTCCACACGCACGTGGCTGGCGCTGCTGCATCCACTGACGTCGTCCATCCGGATTGCCGTGATCCAGCAGGTCCTGCCTCTCTCGGCGATCACGCTTCGCCAACTGGCCAAGTTCTACGACACCACCGGCATCTCGGTGCAAAAGCTCTTAACGTTGGACGCGGCCGTGCAAAAGCAGCTCCCGATGCTGCTTGACGTCTTTCCCGCCGTGTCCTTGATCACTTTGTTCTCCAAGTTCAACACCGAGGCGTCCATCCGCACGATCGTGTTGGCGCTAGGAGTGCTGGCCAAGACTGATCTGCTACGGCTCGTTGACGCGCTCGCGTCAGCAGAACAGGCATCCATTGAGCTCTTTCTCACCGCTGCGTTCGCGTACCCGCGCTTGATGGATCTCGTGCTGCTGTTCCTGACGTTTGCTGCGCCCAACCAGACCCGCTTTCTAGATCTTCTCGTCGCTGCTTCGCAAACGATTGCACCGATCTCGGCAGTGGCGATTTCGCAGAGCAATGACGACCAGGACGAGCACGAGGCAGCAGCGGTCCCGTCTCCCTGCTTTCTGCTCTTTGAGCTGTTCCTGAATGCGCACTTTGACTCCTTCGACGATATCATTCACAAACTGTGGCTGCTTCCTAGAGAGACCATTCAAGACTTGGTCTGCGTTCTGATTGGGAAGGCCCAAGAGATCCTCGCTGCTCTAGCCGAAGGAGTGGAGGCCGTCGATTCCAGCTGCATGAAGCCGTTCCTAGACGTGTTTCGCTCGCTTCCAGTTGATTCGTACAAAGTGCTGGTGGACTGGGTGAAGCAGATCCCTGGTGATGCAGCCACACCAGTCTACGATGTGCTGCTCTCCGTAAAGCAGCAGGATCACGGCGAACGCATTAGCAAAATCCTCACGCTGGTCTCTGGTTTGAAGCACAAGGACAAGTTGACGCTCTGCGAGACCATCTTGCAGCGCGCGCCGGTGCACAACATCGGCCTCAAAGGTAGCAGTACGCACTCCATCATGGACGACTCAGCAGAATGGCAGGACGCGTGTCTGGCCATCAACCAGAAGATCATGTTCTACCTCTGCGAGTGCACTCTGTCGCAGCACAAGATGATTCTCCTGCTGGCTCTGATCCCTCCTGCTAAGTACGACGGCTTGATCTTCCTGCTGCGCACGCAGCGCATTCCCGAGCAGGTAGCACTAACGCGGCTCATGCTGAGTCTCTCGACGGAGGCCAACTGCCGGCTCATGGACAAAATATCCACGTTCCAGACGGATACACTGGACGAGTTCTTCCAGCTGCTGCTGCTGATCCCCAAGGTCGAGTACAAGACGCTGGCCAAGCTACTGGTGTCCGTCAACGTGAGCCGCGACCAGCTCCAAGCGCTCGTCAAAGTGGCGGCAGCGCTCATGAACCAGGCGTCCAGTCGAGAGATGGTGACCTTCACGTCCGATTTGCAGGTCCCAACTCGGCATTTGTTCTTCGATATGCTTGCCGATCAGCCGGAGAAAGGCATCGTGCTGCGCATCGTGTCCTGTGGCATGCGGTTGGCACCGGAGCTGGTGCATGAGTTCATGGATCTGCTGCACCAGATGACGTGGACCACTCGCTCGTCGTTCCTGGAGCAGACCCGCATGTTGCAGGATGCACAGGAGTCTCCCGAGCAAATGATCCACGTGCTTCGGGATCTCCAAGGCGACGACCGCCGCGTGCTCGTGCTTCTGTTCAATCCATTGCAGCTGACTGTGCGCATCACGATGCTCGCGCTTCTGAAGCAATTGCCAGTGTCGGAGCGGCATCGAGCTCTGCTTTGTCTGGACAAGATGCCCAAAGGCCAGGTCACTGGCTATTGCACATCAGTCTGCGATCCTGCCCGCGCCAACGCTGTGGGCGCTGCCGTGCTGCAGCTTCTGGGTCATCTGGACGAGGGGTTCCAGCTCAACATGCTGCAATGGCTGCAGCAAGACCCCTGCTGGTACTTTCTTCAGACGCTGGCCAGCTCCGGCGCACGCTGCGACGACAAGATCCTGAACGCATTTGCGGCCAGCCTCGTGCTGCTGCGTCGTGAGAGCGAGTACATCCTGCTGCGGCAGCTCTTGCAGCACGCGATGGACCACGCGATCCGATTGGACGAGTTCGTGGTCGTGGTCGCCCAGTTCCGAACCCACACGACGCTGTTGGCGTTTCTCCAGTACGCCACGCACTTCGTTCGGTCAGCCAACGGCGGTCGCAGCGCCACCATGCTCTTCCGCGTGCTCTCCAAGTACACGCAGACCGGGTTCTTGTTCGAGATGGCCCGGATGCTGGACAGCGACGACACGCAGTACCTGCTCCGGCGGCTGGATCGCAGCTGGGAGCGGCACCAGCAGGCACTGGACGCGACGATGCTGGCGCTTGCCCACCAATGTCAGGGCGACTTTGCCAGCGTCAAAGACGAGTTCTGCAATCTCATCATGGGCTTTCGAGTGCGCGGCTTGACCAACGACAAGTCAAGCCATGGAGACCGATGGCTAACACCACGCACAGCCCCCGATCCGCAGCTAGCGCACGCTGTTGAGTTGGACAGCGAGGATGACGACCAGATTTCTTTCGAGCAGGCGTTGGCGTCGCGTCTCGCGCATGCAAACCGCACTATCCCATTGGGAAGGCTCATGAATCGGACCCAGCCA
Source organism: Elongisporangium senticosum (assembly GCA_023335835.1). Taxonomy (NCBI): domain Eukaryota; phylum Oomycota; class Peronosporomycetes; order Pythiales; family Pythiaceae; genus Elongisporangium; species Elongisporangium senticosum. The sequence continues at coordinate 91,268 of JAADVQ010000013.1, read as the reverse complement.
GAGAAAACGCTGCAGCGCAAACGAGCAGACTGGCGAAACTGGCAGCCGCCAGCACCAGAGCCACTGCTGACGCGCGCTCAGAGTACTCCTCAGATCAGCAACAACGATCCATCACCACGAGAAGCTGCTGCGGCCCTTGAGCCAACGCGCATTCACTTTGATGAAGGTGACGAACCTAGTCCTTCAGTGTTGCTTCCATCGGTATTTGAGCTGACAGCCAGCGAGGCGTCTTCACGACTGGAGCAAACCAGTGCCACACAGAGGAGTAGTCGTCCAGTCTCGGTCGAAAATGAGACGTCACTAGTTCTGCCGGCGCTCAGCCTACCACCAGAACGACGTCAACAAGCAAAGCAGACAATGGAGAACGCAAGCATCAAGCCGGAAGCTTCGAGTCCATTTAACAATCGATCTCCAGCAGAACTCTCACGCTCTGACTCCGCACCGCAAGCGCTTGAATACAGCAGCTACGCAATCCAGCCGCACGATATCCCCAAGCGCTATCGTGGGCTAGCTGCCGCGATGCAAGCCCCAGCAGATTTCCACGTGAGTCGCGACCGCGGAGTCAGCATTTTCGTGGCTCAATGCGAAGACATGAAAGCGCGCGGCCCCTCGCGCATCCGCTACTCCAAGACACTCGCCGCGTATGAGAACCTGAACCAGACGCGCGTTCAAATCGCGTTAAGCCAGCGACAAGTGCACGCGATCGCGCAGAAATCTCCACTCGCTCGTACTGACCGCGCGACAATCGAGCAAGCAACAACCACACTAGCAGCGGCAAGGCAGTCCCGACAAATGCGAATGCTCGACTTCTCTTGATTCAGAGCGTCTGGCTGCTGCTCTTAGCCTGTGGCGTCTTCCTCGTTTGTGATGCGGTTCGCGATCTTGGACCACGTATAGTGGAGCGGCAGACGCAATTGCGTGAGGCGTGTGCCGTCCCGCGTTGTCTTGCTGGTAGATGTGACCGCGTGGAACTGGCACAGGTCATGCACTAGCAGTCGGTAGAACCCATCTCGCAGCGCCAGCGTCAAGGTGCTGGTGGACACGTCCCATTTCCGGAAGCTCACTGCGTCAGCGCACGGCTCGAGGTCCTTCTCGAACGCGATCAGTCGAGCCCGGCACTCCTCGGTTTGTCGCCGAGCGAACAGCACCACGAGCTCTTCGAGGCAGAACAGGAACCGGCGATGGATGAAACGATTCAGATTGCTGGTCGGGCTCTTGTCGTTGTTTGGCTGGCGCTCGGACTTTGGCTTCTTCGGCTTCTTGAGTACGGTTTGCTTCTGTCGTTCAATAGCAGATCGGACCTCACGTTCATGCTCTTTCGCTAGCGTTTCGAACAGGTTTTCGACCTGCTCCGAGTCACAATGGCGGATTAAAAGCTGCTTGCGATGCTCAGCTGGCGGTCGTTCGCCCGCTAAGTGCATCGAATCACAGGTCGGGCTGACCATGAACGTCTTGGCTTCACCCAACGACCGCAGCAACGACACCAGCGGCTCTCGTTCCGGCAACGGGGCTCGCTCAACCTTGGCAGTGATCCGTGTAGGCTCCATGGACTCCTCGTTAGCGATGACAGCTTGTAGGTGCTGGCAAATCTGATTCACGAGCACTTCACTCCGGGTCTTGGCAGCAGCCGAAGACGTCGTAGCTATGGCGCTGTGGAAGCCCACAAAAGCGCGAAGTGTGTTGGCCATCAGTCGTTCCTCGAGCGATTGCTGCACGAAGTACTGCTCGTCGTTTGCGCTGGTGTCCGCCATCGGCGCCGGCGTTGCAATGTTGAGCATTGCGGCGCACTGCGCGAGGTTCCGAACCGACAGAACCTGTTGGCGCTGGCGCGTCAGCGCTGCTGGCGTGGTCGCCACGTTGTTCTGCATGATCGAGCGCAAATGCGGACGAGCCAGCGCCAGACTCACGCGCTCGGCGAGCACCGTCATGCCGTAGATCTTGAACACATCGAAGATCTCGGCCGAGGTCCGCAGGATATGGGTCTCCTCCAGCTCCTGCATCGCTCGGTGCACGAGATGCTCGATAGATGACAGCGAGTAAAACTCGACGTCAATCTGCATGGCGCCGGTCGCAGCGATGAACGCATGATGCCTATCGGCAGACGAGCTTTGACCCTCTTCCAGCAGGTCGGCATAAGATTTCTCCTGGTCCACTTGCTTGGCAAGCCCCGTGTTTAGATCCCAGTCGAAGCTGCCGTCATCCACAATGATATCGCCGGATTCTTCGTCCAGCTGCTCCTGTGGCAGACACGCGAACGGGTTGAACGCCAGATCCAGTGGCCCAGAGGCTGCGCGCCCCATTTGCCGCACGCGCGTGCGATCTGCGAAATGAAGACGCAGCATTGTGGCCACCAGCATGTCCAAGTGCTGGCGGTACTGGCCACAGACGCGTGGATCGTTGTGCTGCCAGTCCAGCCGCATGACCAGCTCTCCGACCACGGCTTCGACGATATCGGCCTTGCTCTTCATGCGTCGCCGCGTCGGGTCGCGCGGTTCCTTGCGCGCAGCTGACGCGGACGCAGGGCCGTCACTGTTGCCAGCAGTGGTGGATGCATGCCGGCGCCCGTAGCCCATGAGATCGTGCACCTGCGACAGGTTCTGGTTCGTGACCACTCCCAGCCGCAGGTTGCGGAACACGCGAGCCGACAGCGGTGCGTGGTGGAAATGCGCCAGCAGGCATCTGGCCACCAGCTCGCCGATCACAGCGTCGCCGATCCACTCGTACACCTCTGCAAACGCAGCGGCCGCGCCGTTGGAGGAGCCCGCAGCTGTCGATTGCAGCGCGTGGAACGAGGCCAGCGCATCCAGCAGTCCGCACTCTTCCTGAGGCTCGACTGACAGCGACATCTTGCGCTTTCGACTGCTCTCGCGCTGCGGGCCGTAGTCCTGCGTCTGCCTGAGCTTGCGCTTGGGCACCACGGCCAGCCGCATGGCGTGGCGAGAGACCTTGCGCTTGGCGCCGCCGCCCGAATAGCTCCGCTTGGGCTTGGTCATCGTGATGACCTTCTCGCGATTTGAATTTCAAAATGACCAAAATGCCCACTATCATGATATGATATCTGTTAAGGTTAAATTGTCGTTTGGACGCGTTTGGCTTAAAATACAGTGGTCTTGTATTTCTGCCAATCACATCGTCTGATGATGGCGTAATCGCCAATGATATATCGTCTAGGGGAAGGTTTTTGCGCTGCTAAGCACCTTCACCTCGGCCATCATCACAACTGACCAAGGGAGCAGCAGCAGAGCCATGGCGTTCCTGGAGTCCGTGCATCGCATCCGCGAGCGGCTGCTGATGGAGGTGCTGGATACGGACCCGATCGAGGAGCCGCTGCCGCCCAAGGCCGACTGGCCGCAGTGGGACCGAAACAGCAGCAGCGATGTCGCACTGCGCGTGCTCAGCCTCAACGCCTGGGGTATGTCGCGTGGTATTCTTGCCGTTGTCTTGAGGATGCGAGCGCTCACTTACGGATGATGTGATATTGCGCAGGCTTGCCAGTGGCGCCCAAGTGCACGGAACGCGCACTGGAGATCGCCAATGCGATCCAGGGACCGTACGAACTGGTCGTGCTGCAGGAGATCTGGCACCGCCGCGAGCGCAACCTGATCATCTCGCGCGCTAAGGAGGCCGGGTTCCACTACTACCACTACTTCAACGCTGCCGTGGGCTTTCCCGTGCCGCTGGGCGCTGATTCCTTTGGCACGGGTCTGCTGGCGCTCTCCAAGTTCCCCATCGTGGACGTGATGTACCACTCGTTCTCGCTCAGTGGCCGGCCGTACGCACTGCATGAGGTAACAAATGGCTCAAAGCCATGGGTCTCTGGCTTCTATAGATCAGCATTGATTGACTGGCGTTCTATCTGTAGGCGGACTTTGTGGCCAATAAGGGCGTCGGACTGCTGCGCGTGGAGACACCGGCCGGCCAGGTCGACATGTACTTGACGCATCTGATCGCCAACTACAACCACTTGGGAGCGCCAGGTCCCGGTGATCGGTACCTGCCGCACCGCACAGGCCAGTCCTACGAGTTGGCGCAGTTCATCGCGGCCACGACGCGTAATGATCTCGTGTTGGTCTGTGGAGATTTCAACTCGCCGTCCGATGACCTTGTGCTGCGGATTCCCCGCGTGACACTGCAGCTGCGCGACGCTTATACCGACCGCAATGAATCCGAGGGCCTGACATTCGCCACAGTGGACAACAAGTACTCGCACGGTGAGCACCCGATGCGCATGGACTACATCATGTACAAGGTCGCTCCGTCGGAGTCGGAAGAACCTCGATGGCATCTCGTCACGAGCGACGTCTTCAAGGGTTTCTTCACAGACGCCAAGGGCGATAAGACGCCTCTATCGGACCATTTCGGCGTCAAAGCCGAGTTTGTCTTTGGTTCTCCGCGCGAAATCGGGTCCTCCTCGAAGCTTGAACAGGCCTCCGAAGAGCTGGATGCGGACGACACAAAGGTCAAGACGCTGCAGGACGTGCGTGATATCATCCTCAGTGGCCGACGAGACGCGTCCAAACGTCGCTTGGGCCATCTGCGTCGCTCCGCTATCAGTGTTGCGTCTGTCTTGTTGACCATGATTGTGCACGTGGCATTAATGGAGACCATATGGGGGCCCTTCGTCAGCTTCCTGCTCGTCACGTGGGGTCTTCTGGAGTACCTACTGGCGTTCTTCTTCGTGACGCTCGAGTGCTCCACATTCACGGAGCTGGCCAACCAGGTGCGCATCCATCTGCACGCCGAACATGCCGCCGGCAAGGGTAACAAGCATGCATAACCATTACGTGGCCTCCACCGACATTAGACCGATGGCTTCATAATATACGTCAAATTGCTCATCAAGGCAATACCGCGTGAACATGAGGATTGGTGCTTGTTCTATCGTCAGCCCTCGGGCTGTAGCAACATGTTATTGGTACACGTCTTATTGCCGACAGAATCCTTTGCTGAAAGAAGCTTCAGTTGTTACAATCACGAAGTGACAACAGCCCAAGAATCAAGGTGTATCTCTGCACTTACTAACCAAACTGCATGGTGCTATTTCACAAAATCCGACGAATTCGAGTTTGGTGGAGTATATCAAATCAAGCTTCTGGATTTACTGTATGCTTGTTAGTGACTTTCGTAAGTTTGACTTTTCATTTGGCATATGAGGCGGCAGCGATCGATTTTGGTGTTGGCATCAGCAACACAGGACGAGCACTTGTTCTAAATACTGGATCAAGGGCCACGGAATTACAAGATCGATCGATTGGCCCGATACAAAGAATCGAATGCGTTCTAGAGAGCACCTTAGTGATCGATTTCTGTATGAGGGCTTTATGGTCCACATTGACAATACTTCTGTGAATATACGCTTCTCGTTTTTGCACGCGTTTGTGCAGTCTCCAACAGTGATACATGTTCTGGATCAAGTCCAGCGCGAGTAGCACCGCGCCCGAGACTAACGAGCCGACCGATTCCATGCATTTAATCATGTACAGAGCGTCGAAAATCCTCACCGAGACTATGTACCGGCATGAATCCCAAGTTCATGAAACACTTCATGATTGGCAGCAGCAACACAAATGCGACCGGAGCACAGCCATGCAACTGCAAAAAGATCGTATTATACACACGATAAATCATCACCAGACACAATTGCAAATACGCGCAGCCAAGATGTGGACTTGGTGTTGTCCGCCAAGCTTTAACCTTGTTGTGGGTTAGTTGTTTCGAGTGCAATGACGCCCATGTCATTTCAACATGGACGGTCTCAAAGGAATAGGACCTGAATCTCGAATCGGCATTGCATTGGATTCATTCTCACCAGCTGGAATCTGAGCGCTGCTGACATTGCCACGATTCATTGCCAACAACACGATTGATAAACATTAGGATCGTGTTGATGACAAGACAGCCGAAGTTGAAAGACATCCCTCCCACGAAAAAAAGGAAGTCTCTTCGCGTTTTTTTACAGGGAAGCACGGTACTGACCGATGAGTTACTTCGTGGGAAGGATGTTCTGAGCGCAGCGGAATTCAGACGCAAAGGCGCATTTTTGAGTTCTGAGGTGATCACTTTTTGGATGAGCAACTCGCACTAAGCTCTTCATCAAGTTGAGCATTGCTTGAAAAGATGCGTCCATGTGCAAGGAAAACAACGTCATCACTGGAGCAATATTTGTATAAATGTTGATGATCAAAATATTCGGTGCTTGGGCGCTTGAAATGATCAAGATCAAGACCAGCAATCAACTGCATACAAGCGACAACTTTGTAACTCTCACTACCAGCAAGAGGAAAATCCGCTAAATAATTTGACTTTCATACTGGACTGACTGCATCAAGAACCATATACACCACATCAGTTCCCGATCCAAACCCCAGCTGCATGCAGTGGTACCGTACTCAGCATCGTCATTTCGATCCACAAACCGACATAACAACATAGCTGCATCCGCAACAGTATAAGTAGTGTCTCTGCAACTGCATGACAAAATTCTTGTCACCACAAACATGCAAGACAGCAAGACAGCAAGACGGGTTCGCTTGCTTTTGTGCCCACCCAAGTCTTGCCTCCGAAAGGCGTTCCGAGTATAATTGCTACTGCGAGAGTTACCTCTCCTCCACCAGACGCTGAATTCAGTGTGCAATTAACTCCGTTCTCATTCAGACTTGTATGGGTCGCAATAGCTACAATGCACATTTTGTGCATTGGCTGCTTTGGGGTTCAAAGATATGTATACAAGCTACTCCCCAAATCGTTGCCAGCTTGTAGTCTCGCATTGTACGATGTGATCATGCCAGTTTCAAATTACAGCGTGGTCTCGGCTTTTTATGGCATCGTGGCGATTGTCATCATGCGGCCGAGATGATGAAGGCCATGGAGAGCAGAGACCGCATCATGTCGGAGTCCGATGGCTTTTTACTGCTCCAGATGCTGGCAGCGTTAATATGGTACCGAGCGTTTAGGCTTGGGTTCACGTTATCGCGTCGAGTTCGAAATCGCCCGAGCAGTAGCTTGAAACTATGACAAACACTGTAAACCTTCTGCTTGAATTACTTAATGTCCACGGGCGCCATTTTGGAGTCATCTACGTGGTGCGCGAGGTAGTTGAGACGACATTGCAGTCCACTCAAGCGTACCGTGAGCCAATTCGTTCCACGCTTGCTCGTGAATCGATTTTTAGCTTCACCATTGTGACCAATTGCTGGTCGACGCCCTTGTTTAAATACAAGTTCGCGCACAATCCGCTGCTGGAACGGTTGCTCTACCTCCTGTTTGATATCGCTTTGGATTTCATTTCGGTCGTGGGCGTCCCTGTGGTTGTCGTCCTCCCGTATTGTAACCAGTACGATTTTGCGGTCACCAATTTTCCGTATTTGCTTTACTGGAATGATTTTTGTCTCGTGAGTATGATTAATGAACTGTGTATCGTATTCGTTTCGTCCTGGACGAATCTCGGGAGCGAGCTAGTATTCTCATCCAGTCTCCTCACCTGCTTGGAAGACGTCAAAGATTTACTTCGCTTGTATCCGAACTCTAAAGCCATGAAATGAAGTTACTCCCGCAATGGTATATAACCAATGTGAAGTCCTACCGAAATTGATCTGAGAAACAATGATGCAGAAGCCATACAATTCGCCACAAACAATAATCAAACATCTCGTCGAAATCAGAGTACTCGCCACGAAGAATGTATGAAAATCCCTGGCGTTATTCAAGTAATCTCCCGCTTTGAGCATTATCCACGTGTTCATGATTCTTTGGGGACGTCGTTTTCGCTCCGTCGGACGCACGTTAGCAAGGCCTCACTTCGTGCTCAATCAATCGCTTTCTAAGCGATGAGCTCAGTTCCTACCAACAATGATTTCGATAAGAGTGACTCTGTCCCAATGCTGGTGAACATTTTGGTAAATGCGATGATGTACCAGGTTCTGGCAGGTGTCCCTCAAAAGATAAGACGAACATGAAAATTGGTCAGAGCTTGGAAGAATACACTCAGTCGACCTCCTGGGTCCGTGTGCCTATCGTGTGCCTTTTGGCTCTTTCACCAGCGTTTGCTCTAACAATTGGATCGAATTCCTGCCGCTGTGACCTCCAAGCGAAGGGTGGCAAGACAACTGGGACTTCTGGATTCGCTTCTATTTGTCGACGGTTGTGATATCTTTAGGAGCAACTATTCAAATCATTTTGACCAATCCTTCATCAGGATTGAAGATAAGACACGCCTTCTTGCGGATGGCGCTGCGCCCACGATCGTAGGGCATACTAACCGCGAAAAAATAAAATAAAATAAAATAATCTCGTAACATCGTGTGTGTGTTCACCACGCGCTTGCGTGATTGCGTCTGTACTGATGTATATTTCTATTAAATTCGAGCTAACAGCATTGAATTTGCGCTCTTTTAGCTGGATTACCAACTACATATGATTGTATTCAATGTATAGCCAGAGATGAAACATTCTGGTACAATGTGATGCTCAGAGCGGGACACTTTGTTGCGTATACTACGCAGGAGTTTGTGTGGCTTTTGCATGTTTGGGTTGTGTGATTTGAGTTTATCCGTTGATACATTTTTGGGTCGGTGCATGCGATCATTAGTCAGTGCATGCGATGAAGTCACATGCAGCTGTGCTCGGGACTTTCCCAGAGAAAAGCTAAAATTACGCTGCATTTTTAGGAACGCATTCGGTTTCCTAATCATCTTTAACTTCGCTCTGTATGAAGCGTGCCACCAAAGACTTTGACCTCATCTTTTCACGCTTCGTCCTGAATATGATCGCTGCAGAAGCAAGCGATGTACAAAGTGATGCTGGTAAGAAATGGATGTCTTTCGCATCGAAGATGTAATTAACTTAGTGCACCTGCCTAGGTCATCCCGAGCTCTCAGCTAAGGTTGGGCATTGGGTCACGATACATGATCCGACAAGCGTGAAATACAAGAAAAGCTTTGTGGAATACACCGATTCGACTCCTTGGTTGCATGTGCTTTGTGTGTGCTTGCTGGCATTTTCGCCAGCGTTTGCGGTCACAATTTTGATCGAATTGCTGCCGCTGAGACCACCGAGCGATGGATGGAAAGCCAACTGGGTCTTCTGGCTTCGAATATACCTATCATGTGGCCTGGTTTCTTTTGGATCAGCCGTGCAATTCATTCTACTCATTCCTGCGTGTGGTTTATCACTGAAGCATGCCTTTTATATTTGCCTTGGTGCTTCATTGGGATATTTAATACCAAATCTGGTGCTTGCGCAGATCTGGCGCTTTCCTATACCGTTCGCACTTGCGATTGTGGCCCCAAGTTGGTATGCTTCGCTCTACATTTGTACTTTTTTGGCGATTGGAATAAAACGTTTGAGACAGAATCCAGAGGTGATAAAGCAAGCTAAAGCCGCCATTCCTATCTTATTGGCCCAGTCACTTCTTGTACTAGTCTATCCTGTGTATAATGCGATTTTCCTGCGACTTCGTGGTACAGATCAAATTTTGTTTATTTTGCTGCTTCCAGTCATCAAATATATTATGAATTTGTTGATCGGGCGACTTTGCGATGAAGTTCCAGCCGCCAAGGCTATTGGCATGGTCTCGGTTAAATTATTTGAGGCTTTGTATATGTTCAAATGTATGGGATCTGCGGGTTCTCTAGTCTCAGGCATTGTACTCATCACTCTCGACTTGGTCCAAAATATGTATCACTTTCGAAAATTACACAATCGCGTCTGGAAAATGAGACAGCATTTGGCAAAGAGGAGTGTCGATGTCGGCTACAAAGCTGTTATCCACAATTCCATGAGTCGGGCGGCGTCTCGGTCTTATTCGATCGTTCACCTTCGTGGAATTGACACTTCCGTTTTGAAAAAGAATAGAATAACTCCTAGTCCACCATCTGGAACCCGGGCCCTCCCACCAAGTATCGGATTGCGAGCACCAGTCTCAGCGTGGGGGGAAGAAAACAGCTTGGCCCAATTGGATGAGGAAGTGCGAGAATTACTACTGGAGTCAGAGCGCATTATTCTGGTTGAGTATATCGAAGCTGCTGTCCCGATGTTCTACGCTTTTTACTTGGTCATCCTATTTCATTTACCAAACGCCAAGTATTACCCCGAAACAGAACATCTTGATATTATCAAACTGACACGCACTGTATGCAATATTGCTGCTTACGCGGCGCTTGAATTTGCATCGTTGTTGTATGTGCATCTATTTCTGCGATGGAAGCTGAATATCTCAGCACTTCATATGCTGGCACATGTACTGGAACGTGACAACGCGATACTACAAAGCGTGTTCATGTCGTGGGTTATTGTTGTGCTTCAATGGACAGTCAAGCACGGCGGTACGCAGCATTTTTGGTATCATATCAAAATGCATTTGCCTCGTATACTGACTATATGTGTGCACTTAGGCGTCGATTATTCACTCAAAATCTCATTTTGACTGATCAGGAACCGTACTTCGGCATAAAAAGAATAATAATGATGTTCACCTTTGAACGTTATTAGTTTTCTGCATACAAAGATGTTTCTGTCGTGTCTTTAATTCTGAAATGGAAACAAAATGTTGTGGCGTTGTTTATCATTTTGAAGCGTGAGAACGTACACACGGCCCCACACATTTGCTTGTGCTTTATGTAGTGATCTCTGGTAAGGTCACTCGTGTGCAAATCACAACGCCCCTATGCATTAGAAATCGAACGAAAGAGATGAACTTGCTCAGAGCTCATCGATCGAATTGCAAGAAGTCGAGAACGATACTGTGGTAGCTATCACTCGAGACGATGATAAAAATGAAGCTCAGATTGACGGTCCTCCTTACCAATGGACTTGAGAAAGGTATCTCCGCATGCTTCGAGCGTGCGACGTGGTGCGAACTTGGTGGAATACACCAAGTCGATGTCTTGGCTGCGTGTGTTTATTGTGTGCTCGCTGGCGCTCTCTCCAGCGTTCGCGTTTATTACTTAAATTGAATCGTTGCCACTGAGACCGCCAAGTGAAGGGTGGAAAGCCAACTGGGTCTATTGGCTTCGCGCATCGATTTCGATTGTCGTGGTGTCTTTTGGTGGCGCAATTCAATTCGCGCTAATAATTCCAGCAGCTCGTTTAAAGCTGATTTTTTTTATTGCTATTGGTGCAACAATTGAGTTCGTAGTATTCATCTTGGTGCTCGCTATGGCCTGGTACTTTCCCATCGCGTTTGGTTTTTTATTTGGGAGCCCCATTTGGCTGGCGTTAATGTACTTATCCGTCTGCTTGACGATTGGAAGGAAAACATGGCGAGAAGATCCATAGATCGCGCAGCAACTGAAATCCGCTACGCTTTCGAGTCGTTTCTGATGATAATCTATCCAATCTACAACGTGTGCTTTCTGAGACTTCATGGAATCAACCAAGTCGCGTTTGTTTTGCTGTTTCCGATCATCAAGTATATTGTGAATTTATTAACTAGGCATGCTTCGACGGGCATACCAGCTGCCGATGCCATTGACACGCTGGCGGTGAAGCTATTTGATGCTCTGTATATGCTCAAGTGCATGGGGCCGGCAGGCTCCATAGTCTCGGGTGCATTGCTGATTACTATCGATTTACTTCAAAACATGTATCACGTTTGGAAGTTGCGTCGACGTGTTGAGAACATTAAGCAAGTTTTGGCAGAGAAAAGTCTCACGAGTGACCACACAAACATGATCGAGAATTCCATCGGTCGGGCGACGTTCCGGTCGTATTCAATTGTTCATCTTCGATCCTTTGAACCAACAATAGAATTGAGGAGGATGGCCGCAGTCTCTTGTCCGGCAGGCAATTCTCCATCGAGTGCAGTGCTGTCAGCACCAACCAGAACTTTAAGTGAGAGTGCCGCGGCAGTTGAACTTGACCAGGAAATCCAAGAGTTGCTGCAAGAATCCGAGCGCATTGTACTTTTTGAGTTTATCAAGTGTGCCGTTCCAATGTTTTATGCCGTGTATCTGCTTGTGCTGCATCGTCTGTTTAATGCAAAGTATTATCCTGAAATGGCGAATGCCGACGGCATCAATCTGGCACGAACAGTACGCAGTATCGCAGCGTATGCAGCACTGGAGTTTGGGTCGATACTCCTCTACGTACATTTGTTTCTGCGACGAAAGCTCAATATCTCAGCTTTTCATAGGCTGGCAAACGGGCTGGAGCGAGATAACGCTGTGGTCCAAGGTGTGTGTCTAACGTCGGTCGTTGTCGTAGCATCATGGACACTCCAGCATGGCGGTAATCAACTGGAATTGCTGTGTGTATGTTTGATAAGGCATCTGGCACTGAATGTGCAATAGGCGTCTATTATTCGTTTAAATTCCATTGGTCTTGATTAAAAACCAGAAACCTGTTTGAGCTGCTGATACTCCCGCACAAAACGCTGTCGGTGCGAGCCGTAAAGCCCAATTCATGACCTTCTTGCCCATTATGTTGTGCTACGTTTCAGCCATCGACAAGATCTGAAAGCTGAACGTCCAGCTATCACTGCGTTTGGATTTGCAGAAAACGCGATGGTTTCGCCAGCTCCAGCCAAATTGATTGTGTGGCTGCAATTGTTCTGGTCCCCACTTTACCTTATCACCCACACGCATTTTGGTGACCTGATGCCTTGAACACATTACTGGCTTTGTTAGCAGTCATTGCTTGGACACATACAATGAACCAAGCTCGCTGATGACTCTGCTGTTAGCTGGTTGGATGCGTTTCTACTGGAATTAGCAACGCCTTTTTGAGTCCGTGTTGAGATCAGCATCGATCCTGCAATCAATAACTGCCATACACACGGCAGTTGAGTTTTGATTAAAACAAAATGCTATTGCTTTCGATTCTCTACGGTGTTCGGGAACGTGCGAGCGTGCAACGCGCCATACCAACAAGTGTGTGACACGCTCAGAGCTTGGTGGAGTACACCAGCTCGACGTCTTGGCTTCGCGTTTTTACGGTGGCACTTTTGCCGGCCTTTGCGTACTCCGTTTTGATTGAAACACTGTCGCTGAGAAGGCAAGTGAAGGATGGAAAGCTAATTGGGTGTTTTGGATGCGCATGTCTTTGACATCGGTTTCGATATCTTGGGGGGGGGGGCATGCAATTAACTCTGCTGGTTCCTGCATCAAACTTGACACTCAGGCATTGTTTATTTATTTGTATTCGAGGCGCACTGGGGCCTGCTGGTGCTCGCGCAGACTTGGCGCTTTCCCATCCCCTTTTGTTTCGTAATTGCTGGTCCGGTTTGGTAAACTTCAGTGTTCATTGGTGCAACTTTTGGCGATTGGAGGGAAGAAGTTGCGATCCAATCCAGAGATGGTGAAGCAGATAAAAGCTGTTGCTACAACTGTGGTCCGCCCAGTCGCGTCTCATGATGATCTATCCAGTGTACAATGCTATTTTTCTGTACCTCAGGAGCCTCGCCCAAGTCTCATTCGTCCTTCTACTTCCCGTCATCAAGCATTTCATGAATGTGTTAGTCCGGCGGGTTACGATCGGGATTCCAGCCCCCAAAGCTATAGGCATGGTCTCGGTCAAGCTGTTTGATGCTCTGTATGTTATCTCTTTTGGCTTTAGCACATGCGCGTCCAGAATACGAAGCAGGAATTGGCGATTTCCAGTGTCAGTGTCAACCAAGAAGTCATGATTCAGTGCTCTATGGCTTGGGTGGCAGCTCGGTCCCATTCGACACTTGATCTATAACCGCTCGGCGCATCCGCACTGCCCAGGAACACAATCGCTCCCAGCTCACCATCTAAAGCTGGAGCTCTTTCACCAACATCTTACCCGGGACGGAGTCCCGTGGGAGGCGCAGTTCAAGCAGCAGCAGCCCCACCATCGGCAGCCCCACCGATGGTGGGGCAGTTAAACGTCGACACAGCATGAATGTTACTGTTCCCTCCAAAATGCAGTGCACCGGTACCGACGCTCTGGGTTTTGGCTCAGATTGGCTTGCTAGTCGGAACTCAGACATTCACTGACCTGATCATGGTGGCCAAGCGCATTGCTGTCGACCTGGTGGTTTTTGCCAGCCACGTCATCCCCGTGTCGTGCTCAAGGACCTCGCTGTCATGATGTGGACCGGTCGCATCGTGGACGTGCTGCCGCGGAAGCAAGCCGCGCTCAAGTACGAGGCCGCGCATACCAAGGACTTGCAGGGCGATATCCTGATCCCAGGCCTCGTGAACTTGCATTCGCACTCGCCCATGACGCTGTTGCGCGGTCTCTCGGACGACAAACCGCTGCTGTGTAACTGGTTGGCGCAGGACATTTGGCCCTCGGAGGGCAAGCTTGTCGGTGCTCCCTTCTCAAGGATGTCATGACCCATGCGGCCGCCGCGATGATCCCCGGCGGCACGACCTGCTACAACGACATCTATTCTTCCCGAAGGCCGCCGACGTCGTGGAGGAGGTTGGCATGGGCGCGTCCATCGGCCGCTCGAGTTCCCGCACCGTACGCCAGCAACTGGCAGGACTACGTCACCAAGGCCCTGTCACTGCTGGAGAAATACAATTTCCTTGACGCATACATGTCGGTGGGGCAAACGGCCGCAATGGGCGGCTCTTGTATTGAATGGGCGTGATGAGTGGCCCCATTGAGTAAATGCTCAGCGCGCTGGTGAAGATAGACGCTTACACCATTCTCTTTGCCAAAATGGCCGTCGCAGCGGCCGACTGAACCGGGTACAGCTCGTAGCAATCAAAGAGCCAGCGACCTAGCAGCTTGATCGAGAGGCTGTCGGCTCCACCACTGACAAGTGCCGTGGCACCTCCAATGCGGGCTGAGTGCGTTGAATAGTTTTCGGCAGGAACACCGACCCTTGTTTCGGTTTTCTTCAGTGCGGTGAGACTTCGCTCGCCGTGAGGTTCACACACAGATGGGGGCTGGACGCACAGCTCAAATCTTTTCGGGACCTTCTGATGTGGCGAAGTGCATTCACTGGACACAGCAGCGGGTCCCCGGGGGTGTGCATCGGTCGCCAGGCTCCCCTGCCGTACTGGTCATTCGCGGCGCCTTCTAGCCCAACGGTGACGGATGTAGCTTGACTGTATCGATGGACACGCACGCCGCGGCTGTTTGAGAAGAACGAGTTCTCGTTCTTCAAACCAAAACTGTGGAATTTCTTGCCAATGGGCAAGTATTCCGATCTCCTCAGAAGAAAGAAGAAGGCGAGGACGACGATGCCCCAGAGGAGACGCTGACGAGGCCTGGTTGTATCGATGTGGCGGTGCAGTAGGCGGAGGAAGTCTGGCATCAAAGGCTGCTTCTTTCGAATTGGTTCGGACAGACGCTTAATACCTTGTAAGAGGGTATGAAGACGGGGGGAGACGGTGATCGTGGTGCCTGCAAAGCGACGGTGGAACCATTTGATACTCGACAGAGGGTATTCATTGCTTCAACCAGTTCTGCGTATGAAGCCACTTTTGGCGCTGCCCGTAGCGCGTTTTTGCTGGAGTAATCAGTCATGTTGATGCACTTGTCACTTGTCTCCATCAGTTCCCACGTTGTCATCCGTCGTAAGAGAATATTACCGACAGGCCTAAATCAAAGCAGAACATGTACAATCCACGGAGCACAGGGTGGACGCCACGAACTGCATGCAAGAGGATTGTTGTATAGACTCGAGCAGGATTTGAGGATTCTTACCATGGTGGGTGCGTAGAGCCAGTGCACGATGGATCCCGCGCTCGATGGTTGATGGACGAAATGTGCAGCCGCGAAGGTCCTGTTCGTCTGTACTAGTCGTACCCGCTGTGTCTCAGGTATTGGTGGCCTCTTCGTCGCTTGTATTGAGGTGTGTTCTGGCGTCGTACTTTGCTTTCATCTCCATTCTCAGACATGTCGAGCATCGAGAACGTGTCGTCGTCAGCTTCATCACTACCGTCACCGTCGTCAATCTCGAGGGCTTGGCTGGGTGAGATTCTAGGAAACGGCTGCTGTAGCAGCGCAGTCGTCGCTCGAGTGCGATGACCAGGGTCAGCCGAGGCCTCTAAGAATAGATCCGCCGGTTTCTTGTTTCGGGGAGCTTACTCGAAGTCTAGGACGTGCTGGCGGCGCACGCGCACACGCTGGAGAGTACTTGACTTGATTAATAACATGATACCATCGGGAAGTAGGGGGACCGTGAGACTTTCAACAATCGATGAAGGCAGCGTGGGTCGCCGTTTCGAGCATGCCGGGCAGACTGTGTTGAGGCGCTCCAGCAGCTCGAGGGGATTCATCATCGTGCCGCTAAGTGATGCCCCCGTTTGAAGGGCGTAGTTCATCATGTCAACCTTGATCACTGTGGGCGACCACAGAGCTTTACGCGGGTGGATCCTCCGGCCCAAACCAAACAAAAAGAAGAAGCGGATCGAGTGAAACCATGATGTATCCGGATACGACACCATACGCCCACTCGTCCTGCTCGTCTCCCGACTGCTGGATGAATGCTACTGGGTCGCTAACGAAGGATCCAGGCCACCGGTCGCTCTCCTCGTCCGCTACCAAGCGACGAGCGAGTACCGCGAGTGGAATGGAGACCTCGGGATTGTTCGTTGGTTCATCTGGACCAGTGGACGTCACGTACGCGTTGTCACCATCGACTCGGACCACTTGAACGTAGTGAAAATCAGATAGGACACTCGAGTGGCACGGGCCGATGAACGCTATCGACCCTACAGACACTGGCTGAGATACCATGCTTGAAGAGGTTGGATGATAGATCTTGAAGATTTCGCTTCCCACGAATGATGCAGAATCGAAAGTGAGTAAGGACTACCTACGCTACCTGCGGTATGTTCTAGAACTATCTGTGACTCTTCCGAACTGGCGTCCGTTACCGGCGACCCTTCTGCTCCAGGAAAAGGAAGGATCCTTCCAGGAATTCTTCCGAGGACCACGAGCTGATCAGCATGATCATGGCGCCACACGCGACCTACATGGTGAACGAGGCCAGTCTCAAAGAGGTGGACGAGCTCTCCAAGCAGTACAACGTGCAGATCAACCTACATCGACGGAGGCCGAGTGCCACGACAGCAAGCACCAGATCAAGTCCACGAGCTGCCACCAGAGCGACCAGAAGCTGCGTCCGATCCTCAACCTCAAGCGCATGGTCCTTCTCTCGGACCGCATGATCTGCACGCACATGACCCAGCTGACTGACGAGGAGATCCAGGACGTGGCTGAAGCCTAGGCGAACGTCATGCACTGCCCTTCGTCCAACCCATAACAGTTTGCCATATCAAATCATCAGCGACCGTGCTCATCTAGAGCAAGTCAACATGTTTATTGGTACCGACGACGTAGCCACCAACAACTCGCTCAACGTGTTCGCCGAGATGAAGCTGGCCGCCATCCTGGCCAAGGCCGAGTCCAAGACAGCCACCAGCGTCCTGACCTCCATGACGCAGGAGATGGCCACGCTTAACGTCGCTTGCGCCATCGGTCTGGGTGACCAGATTGGCACCATCGAAGTGGGCAAACGCGCGGATTTCGTGCCGTGGTCAAAGTTCTCGATGCTGGATGCGTCTCTTCAATGTTCAGATCTTACTTAAATGAATAATGTATTTACACGCATATTTTTACATGCATATGCTGACTTAAGCTAAGTTCGGAGTGCGAACTTAAGTGCATTTGCATCATCCACACTCATTTTAACCCTCGCCCTATTCTCTATTTTAGAGCACTCTTGCTTCATCCAATAATGACTTTGCTAATTATGTTCTTGTTTACCAGACCACGAACCTCCTTAAAGCAAGGTTGCAGGATAGCAAAAGTTGGGTCTAACGCAGTAGGAACTGCGAACAAACGCATTGCTATCAATAATGCCTGCATTGCCACCTCTCAATAGAGATGTCAACTTTGCTCAAGTGGACGAAGCAGTCCAAATATTGCTGCTGAATTGTCCCTTGTCGAGTTCATCGAGTGCGTTGTCCCGGTGTGTACTTGCTTGTCCTGTTTGACCTTTCGAACGCCAAGTATCCGGAATTCGCGACTCTTGACTCCACCAAACTGTCGCGCACCGTGGGCAATAGCGTGGCGGTGTATGCAGCGCTCGAGTCTGCATCGCTGTTGTATGTGCATTTCTTCATGCGATGGATCTCAACGCTTCATATGGTGGCGAACGTCCAGGAGCGCGACAACGCAGTGCTGCAGAGCGTGTTCATGGTCAGGGTCACCACGGGCCTGCTGCTGACATTGCAGCACGTTGGTACGTAGGAGATCTTGCCTGCATCACTTGGATCCTCTTGTATGAATCCAGGCCTCGACTACTCGCTCAAATTCCAATGTGTAACATTCCAGCACAGTGGAATGTCATGCTAATAGAAAACCTGTCTATATGCATGGGAAATAAGTGATTAGCCGGTGTACCGATATTAATGGTACACTTCACCCATCCTCATCAAAAAGAGCGAGGTCGAAAGAGGAACATGGGCCAGGCAGCGAGCAAGGCCCAGGAGGCGCATGCGCGCGCCAAGAGCAAGCCCAAGAACACACGCAGCGTGCAGCAGCAGAAGATCAAGACGGCGGCGCAGACGGGCATGCTGGCGCTGCCGGACCGCAAGCTCAAGAGCGTGCCCTCGGACGTGCTCGAGCTCACGGGGCTGCGCACGCTGGACCTGAGCTCGAACCGGATCGAGTTCATCCCGACCGAGCTCAGCGCCATGGCTGGTCTCAAGACGCTCAAGCTGGCGTCTAATGTGCTGACCACACTACCGGACCTGGCCAAGCTCACGGCGCTCACGACGGTAGGACACGAACAGAAGGGAGCCAAAGGCCAGTGACTAACTCATGCTGTTTGCTCTGCATGCAGCTGATCCTGGACGGGAACGCCATCGCCAGTCTTCCGAACGCGCTTCCGCCTAATCTGACCAAGCTCTCGCTCAAGGGCAACCAGCTGAGCACGATCCCGCCCTCGGTCACGGCGCTCGCCAGCCTCAAGGAGCTCGATCTGGCCGAGAACAACATCGCGCAGGTGCCGGACTACGTGGTGCATCTGAGCGAGCTGCAGGACCTGACACTGGACAAGAACGCGCTGGCGCTGCTGCCGCCGGCGCTGGCCTCGTGCCCGAAGCTCAAGGTGCTCTCGGCGCGGGGGAACCGACTCACGGGCAAGTCCTCGGGCGCCACGCAGCAGAGCATCGCGGTCGAGATCCTCGACACCTCGGCCGTGCACATCATGAACCTGGAAGGCAACCCGATGACCAAGTTTGACCTGGAAGCCATGGCCGGCATCGAATCGTTCCTGCATCGACGCACGCTGCTCAAGAACAAGGAGATCCATGGCGGTCTGAGCACCGACGTGAGTCTCTGCGGACTGGACTAGAGCGGCCATCCCCTATCAATATACTGCATTCTGTTGCGTCTGAAATCTCGTGAATTGCTTACAGCAATGCGCATTATATGGACACGGCACTAAAATCTTGGCCCTCTTGCTAATGGAATCAAACAAGGCGCAAGACGCTTCCACGCTCAACTGCTATCAAGCCCATCGCACGCGCTTGCACTGCTTGCGTCCTTACCTGCGCTCTTCTCGCTCTCGGAGATAGGCCGACAGCTCTTTCTCCTTCTCCTTCCGCTTGGCTTGCTTCTTGGCCTGGTGGTGGTTGCATTTCCCACTGCCTTTGGCCGGGACCGCGTGGTAAAACCGTGGCGCTCTCTCCCCCATTTGATGGATTTCCCTCTTGTTGGATACATACCTGTTCAAACCGATCGTTTGGCTCCACCCCCAAAGCGATCGGTTTGAACCCCAAAGCGATCGGTTTGAACAGGTATGTATCCAACTTCCACAGTGGAAGCGCTGCACGCCTGACGTCCCGCAGCACCTCATCGCAGTTGTTTGGCGTCATTCCTCCACTCCGGTTACTGTCAATGCCACGCCGCAACATTCGTTTTGCGACCGCATATAAAGAATAGAAAACAACTCAAACGCTGCATTCGAAGTCAGTAAAGAAGTTCGTCCTTATTGCGCTGCTTTGGCTTGATCTTTGGCTTCAAATGGACTTGGCGCTGATTTTTCATCGCACTGACTCCTATGGACGTCGGAATCGCCACCTCAAACGTCTGGAGCTGTCGCTGCTGGGCTTTGGATCTGTCCTCAAGCACGTCCTGGAGCGCTGCTGCGACCATTTCGGCCAGCTTGGGGTCAGGAAACGTCAACTGCATGTAAACATTGCCGGCTGCATCGTTCGCGTGGTTGGCTACGTCGACTTCAAACGCACGCGGTCCGCTCAACAGCGCAGCCTTTTGTTCGTGCTCTCGCTTCAGCTCTTGTTTGTTCAGCTGGTCATACAGAATGGCCAGGTTGTGGTGCGCTCGCGCCTGGCCCATGGCAGATCGCAATCGTCCAGAGAGACAGAGCTTGAGGTCACGCTCGTGACAGACCAATGCATGGCCGAAGTGCGACTGGGAGGATGCAAGATTGCCTAGGTTCGCATACACGCGAGCCTCCAGCTCCTGGTCTTTCTCCTCGATCGCGATGGCTAGAGCGCGCTGTTGGTGCTCCAACGCTGCATCGTACTGTTGCTGCTCGAGCAGGATCACGCCCAGCGCCTTGAGCGCTCTGCCTATCATGCGACGGTCTTGTAATCGCTCAGCGAACGTTAGCGCCTTCTCCTGCATGGACTTGGCCCAATTCAGCTTCCCGCCCTGCTCCTTCAGTGCGATTCCGATGTGGTGGTGGATCAAGGCCAACAGGCCCAGGTCGTCTTCGTTATCTTGAGCGACAGCCAATGCAGATGAGAAGTACGCGGCCGCCTGGCTGAAGTCGCACGTGCCATAGAGCAGATAGGATCCACGTGCGATGCCGTGGACGATTTTCCATTGATCTGCCGCGACTCTGGCGTTGATCTCCGTCAGGAAGAAGCTGGAAACGTTACTTTCGGCCCACGAGACCAGCGGAGGCGCTATCAATGGATTCTCGGGCCTTGGTTCAGCAGTGTCCAGCAGACTGGACATGGACTTTCGCGATGACAGAAGAGGTGTGTTCGTTGATCGGAATCCGATTCCCGTGGCAGACTGAGATGAAGACAGCGGGCGTCCAGAGGATAAGAGAGGAGGCGTAGAGATCCGCTCTAAGAATCGCGCCGCCAATCGAGAGTTCTCGCGGCGAGCGTAGCGCGTCCGTGGTCGAGCGTTCTGCCTGTCAAAGAGTGTTAGATCTCAATAGCTTTGGGAAAGCTGCTGGAACTTACACCATGTCTTGCAATTCGGGGCCTGGAGTGACAATGTCGCGAGCCGTGAGCCGCTCGGTCGTCAAGGGCGTCGCAGCACGGGCGTCGTAGCCAGATCCAGGTGAAACTATGGCCTTTGCTGTCAGAGGCTGGTCGTCCTTTACTTGAATTGGTATAGCGTCAATAGCCGATTCTCCACGGATGGCGACCTGGCGTGAGGTTCTGCTCGATGGAATTGCCCCGAGTCTCACTATCGTGGGATCTTCTCCATCGTACCAACACCCGCAACTGGGATCCTCAAGCAGATTGCTTCGAGCGTTCGCAGCCGATAACGGAATCCGTGAGACCAGACCTTGATCGTTCAGTCTGTTGTCATTACTGGCTGCTGCTGCCTCGCTCTGCTGGTTGCTCACGACCTTGGTCAACACAGGCGTCTTTGGTCTCGGACCGTCTTTCGCTGACTTTCGTCGCTCACAGGTTGTCGTATTAGCTTGAGTTGAGCGGATCCTTCGCGATGGCGGTTTGTCCAGACCCGTAGAAGACTGAACCGGCACGCTCAGTGCGATCCGATGGCGGTGCGTCTCAGCATACAAATGCGGATACAGCGCCTTGGCGTCCAGATTGATCATCCGTTGCGCAATGAGCTCAAACTATGGCCTGTTGATCTGCTCACTGAACCGTTGAGATTGTTGACACGATTTTCCGAGTGATATAATTAGGCGAGCCAAGAATATCATATATAGCCAATGCAATGCCAATCATGGCCCAACTCTCTCTCTCTCTCTCTCTATGGCATCATTGTTTGACTTTGTTGGCTTCAAGAGAGGCTTGGTACTCTTGAAGCGAACGAAGTAGCGACGACTTGCGCTCCACGGTCCGCTTCTTCTTCTCTTGCAGCATGAGCTGCAGCAGCTTCACGAGCACTTTATTCTGCACCGGCAACTGAGTCGAGAGCTCCAGGGACATGGCCTCGACACCAGGTTTGGCCACGATCAGAATGAAATTGGTCTTGTCGTCCTGCCCAACACACACGCACAATGAGTTTGTCCGATGGATTGGTCACCTTCGGGGCAAGTAGTTTTGTCGTACGTTTGTTTGCTCGAGCTGGACAGCTTGAATCACTTCCCAAGGCACTTTCACTCGAGCTGGAAACACGTACGCGCGCCTGCGAACGAGCATGAGGTATTCTTCATGGATGTAGAACATCTCTCGCCTCCACTGTCGACAGGAGAGCACCACACAGTCAGAGAAACCTCCAGTGCAGCAAGAGCACACACACAATGAACCAACCTTGTCCTTGGAAAGTCGGTAGATCTGCTTGCCTGCTCTCCACTCGGCGCGCAGTTGCGCCTCGAGAACCAAGTTGGACTCGGTCATTTGGATCACATCCATCGAGTTCTTCTGAACGCGAGGAAGCGACTCCATCCGTGGCGGATTGTCAATCGCAAGCGCTGATGGACCACTGGTCGGCTCGTAGCTTGTTCTTGAAGCCACGGGATCTATACAACGCACGCTCGAAAACACTTGGTCACTTGGAAAATAAGCCGACAGTGCAGCGCTTCTGGTGGTGTCGGTTCGGTCCCAGAGCATTTCGCCTGAGGGCAGCTGCTCTCCGTGCATCGCTTCGGACGTGGCCACATCAATCCCTTCTAGTGAAAACGCCTGGGCCGTCATGATGTAGGCTTGAGCGATTGGGATCGCCAGGATGTCTTCCTCAGAGGGCAGAGGTGCAAAGTAGATGGACGCGTTCTCGCTGCTCCAAGCTTCCTGGATCTCAATGATATATGATCGCTTCATGGCCACGAGTGGCTGCAGCCGCTTGAAATCTCCAGACGCAGGGGGGAGACCGCTGCCGCCGATACTCGATCGTTCCTGGAAGTGCTTGGCGGTGATTGTCATGTACACGATGGCTTCTCCGATTCGACCAGCAGCGTACTCGGTCTCAGCACATAGCTGAAGCGCTTGCGCAAGATGCAGCCGAGAGAATACGCTGGCGTAGTGAAGCGCTGTCTCTGCGTTGCGACTGGGCATGACGCCGACGCCATTTCGATTCAGCGCGTTCTCCAAAGCTTCATACGACGCCCGACATCCTGCATGGAGCTTGAGCACGACCGATTTGTTGAACGGCTTGTCTGCGAATAGAACGGCTTTGACAATTGCCAACTGTTGGGCCTAAGCATACGGAAGGCATGGTCATGCATTCAGCTGCAGTTCAAGGCCATGGTTTGCGATAGCGAACGTACAACAGCGAGGGAAAGCGCTCGAAGGCCTTCCAGAACTGGGAGAGACAGCTCGAGCATGTGTACGGGCGCCTCATATCCCAATGCTGCATTCTCTTGGATCATCTGGCTCACAAACTCCAAGACGCCAGCGGCTGCGAGGCACAAGTGGGCCGCGTCTGGAATGCCCTCGACTCGCTTACTACTCGCT
Source organism: Elongisporangium senticosum (assembly GCA_023335835.1). Taxonomy (NCBI): domain Eukaryota; phylum Oomycota; class Peronosporomycetes; order Pythiales; family Pythiaceae; genus Elongisporangium; species Elongisporangium senticosum. The sequence continues at coordinate 67,710 of JAADVQ010000013.1, read as the reverse complement.
TTGTAGTTGGTCAGATTGAGCATGAGCATGGCGCGTGTAGTGCAGACCATGGCCAGCTCGTAGCAAAACATCATATCCTGTCCAGATGGAGAAGCACCAGGTCAGAGATCTGTCTGCAGGCTATTGGCTGCTGACTGAGGCAACGCACCATTTCCTCCGCCACGGTCGCACTCTTCCAGCGACAAAGCGAGGTCTCTGTATCCGCCTCCATCTAGATATAACAGCAGCATGAATCAGCGCACTGTCGTATACTATACTATCACACAAAGGCAACAACCTCGTGCGCTTGCAGAAGAACGGAGTACGTGTGGCACAGGTCGATTGCGTCCTGGAGCTCGTCTTCGTGAGTCAAACGGAGCGACTGCAGACGCTGTGCGAGCTGCATTGAGTTGTAATCAGACTTTACATCACAGTGGACGCATCCATGCAAGGGCTCACCTTCGCGCGGACTTGCTGCACTACCGGCGGCAGCTGCTTGCCAGCATGGTCCGAAGGCTGGATCTGCGGTATCTGCATCGTCGGCATCGTCCAAAACGCGGCGTAGAACTCATCCCTGCGTTCCCCCATGGTGCCGTCACACAATGAGCCCTCGCAAGCGTTCGCTCGAAAGACTTAACGTACTTCTTCGGGATCTGATAATGACCCAAGAATAGCAGCCACCGCTCACTCTTCCTGATCCGTGTTGTTGGCATAACTTACTCCTTCTCTATCCGCTCTTCTCTCTCCTTCCTTGGCCACCGTGATCTCCCAAACGTCGATGCGGTCGGATCGGAACTGCGGATGCAGCTCACTCGCAGGCACCTTGAGCTTCTGGAAACGGTGCCGCTCGAGCTCCTGGAACAGAATCTCGTCCGAGCGGACGCTGCGTCGCTGGTAGGACATGAGAACGGTCACGGGTGTACGGCTCTGACGCACGAACGTGGCCATGGTCTGCACCAGCGGCGCGATGAGCTCTTCGACCCACACGACGTCGGACGCGAGGATCATATCCAGGTCCCCCGTATCCAGCGGCGGCGCGAACCAATCCAGCACTTTGGTAGTGATACTAGCGCCATGGATGGAGCTGGCCTTGGCCATGGTCACGGCCACATTGTGCTCGAGATTGGCCATGGTGTACTCCAGATCGGTCAGAACGGTCTCACGCGCGCCCATGAGCGCTGCGGAAATGCCCACGAGTCCGGTGCCGGCGCCCAGCTCTACGATGCGCTTGCCTCGGACGTCGTTCATGCGCGCGTGCTCAAGGTACTTGGCCAGCACGACCGATCCGTCCCAGGTCGTGAGCCCCGTGCCCTTGCCGGCATTGCCCACCTCGTCCACCGTGAGCGTCACACCCTGGATCGAGAACCTGCCTTTGTTCACGTTGATGTCGAACATCTTGGACGGCAGCGCCAGGAGCGGTGCCTTCTTGCTGGCATTGTCTTGGTCTGCGCCTTCGGCGTCGCGCACGATCACGTTCAGGCGCGCGCGGCGCTTGGGCAGCTGGTCGATCGAGTCCAGACGCAGGAACTGCTGCTGCTTGGCGTCGAACAGCTCCACTTCGATGTACACGGCCTCGTGCTCGCTATTAACGTCCAGCAATCGCTGCCGCAATGCGTTGTGCAGATCCGACAAGCTTGTGGGCGGCCGAACGCGGAGTTGGATCGGGCCAGCGGCCGATCGCTGTGCCACAGCCGGATGGGCGTTCTGCAACTCCACTCGCAGCACGACGTCGTGCTCCTTCTCACCTGCGTCCATGGCCCCAGCAGTCAGCACGAGCAGCAAGAGCGGCAGCAGCAGCGATGAGCTGCTGGTCATCCCCCCACTTCCAAGTGTATGTGACAGGTACACTCACTAAATCGTCGTGGCACCTTAGTTATTTCTGCAAAGTACGATTTTGGATGGTAGTAGTACAGTGGTGGTGCGATTAAGTACGATATGAGCTATGAAAAGCTTCGAAACGGCGTATGAGAATGGATGAGCTCTTGTGGATGAGGAGCCATTGACAGCTCTGCGTATTGGTGAAGAGACAGACAGACGACTGAGCAGCCAGCCGCCACGATGAACAATCTCTTCAGCCGCAACAAAACCTTCCGCCCCAAGAAGAACCACCGCCACGGCACCAAGCGCTACGATTTGCACAAGCGCGCGCAGGCCACGCTCGGCAAGTACGTGTCCAGCAAAAGACCTTACGACCGTCGTGATGGTCTGATCCTTTGGTGTCTGTAGTGGTGATATGCGCAATGCAGTCGCATTGCCCGAGGGCGAAGACCCGAGCGAGTGGCTCGCAGTGCACAGTACGTTGGTCATCCACCACCAAGACATGCTCATTGAGAGTCCTAACGATTGCTATGCGTCAGCTGTGGACTTCTTCAATGAGATCAGCATCGTGTACGGGACCATTGGCGAGTTCTGCACGTGCGAGTCCTGCCCACAGATGAGCGCCGGGCCAAAGTGAGTCGCAACCAAGCAATCGCCTCCACGCGTGCGTGGGCTCCCAACTAAACAGGCCTGTGGTGCTCTGGCAGATTCGAGTACTACTGGAAGGACGGACGCGAGTACAAGACGCCAGTGATGCTGCCGGCGCCTCAGTACATCGATCTGCTCATGACCTGGGTCGAGGACCTGCTGAACGAAGAGACGATCTTCCCGTCGCGAGAGGGGGCGCCCTACTGCCGCGCGTTCCTCTCGGTCGTCAAGAACATCTTCCGCCGGCTCTTCCGAGTCTACGTGCACGTCTACTACTCGCACTTTGACAAGATCGTAAGTCTCGGCGCGGAGGCGCATCTCAACTCGTGCTTCAAGCACTTCATGGCCTTCGTGGCCGAGTTCGATCTGGTCGACAAGCGAGAGCAGGAGCCGCTGAAGGACCTGATCAAGAACCTCATCGGATGACTCAAAGGAGATATTGGGCCTTAACTATTGCCAAGAAATACACACACAACTGACACGTAAACGTACGCAATGCTCAGTCGCACGCTGCTGCTTGTGCATCTACGAAAGCAAGTCGAGCAGCGGCTCCTGCTGGCGCTTTTGCTGTTGCATCGGCTGTGGCTGGCTGGCCATCGCTGCTGGCTGCTGCTGCTGTTGCTGTTGGGAAGCCTGGTAGAAAGGATCAAATGGATCAACCGGCGCCTGGTGACCCTGGCTGAAGGGGTCGTAGGTCGTGCTGCCGGCTGCTTGCAGCGACGCCTGGTAGAACGGATCGAACGGGTCGAACGCCGAGTCAAAGCCCACACTCGCGGGTTTGGCCTTGGGTGACGAATGCACCGAGATCTCCGAGAAGTCCAGCAGGTTGACTTCCTCTTCTTCGGCTTTTGTGTTCAACACGAGCTCCGGCGCCTTGTTCGGGTCGTTGTCCGGCATCCCAGCCGACGCCGATGAGGACTCGGCTTGCTCTTCCTCCACGCTCGCGATCTCAGCGCCGCGCAGCATGATGGGCTTCTCCCACTGCGACTTGTTCAGCTTCTCATTGCGGAAGTACACGTCGCCGCGGGTGCGCGAGTAGACTGGGAACCAGCCAGGCTGCAGCACAAACTCGGTCTCGCCGATTTCCTTCCACGGACACCCATCGATGAACAGCTCGTACGTCTTGTCCTCGTCCACGAGTGTGACCATGATGCAAAGCAGATGCTGGTCCAGGAACGTGTACTCGTACTCCCAGACGTCATCCTGGATGTCGTCGTGGTCCACGCGGGCCAGCTCGCGCGAGTCGAAGATCACGACGAACGCGCCCACCTCGAGGTCGCGAAGCTCCATCTTGTGGATGCTGCCGTGCACGCCGAACGCCACGGTCCATGAGGCCACGATGCCCGGCTCGACCTCGCCCACGGCGGCAGAGGCCGTGTCGTCCTTGTTGAGCACGTGCTGGTCGTCCGACACGCGGCGAGCGTAGAGTTCGCTGCTCCAGACGGACGACGCGCGGTTGCCCTGCTGGCGGAACGCGGTGGACGACGCTGGCAGTGCTCGGTCCGCGAGCTGCTTCCAGGGCAGGCCATTGACCAGCAGATCGTACACGCTCTTGCGCGGGTCTCGGACGTTGGTCTTGACGTCCTTGATGGTCAGACAGAACGCCGTCTGGTCGTGGTCCGGCACGCGGAATTCGTACTTCCAGTTGCCCGTGGTGTACTGGTCGGACTGGAACAGCTTGCGGCCGTCCAGCCGCAGGCGCTTCTTGCCCGAGACGCGCGAGTGCTCCAGCATGAGCGTGTGCACTTGCTGCGTGCCAACAAACACGAAGCGCCAGGTCACGCGCTTCTTGGACATGGCCACGCGCTCGCCGATGTTCTCGCTCTCGCGGCTCACACGCAGCACGTCGCCCACGTACACGCCGTCCACGTAGGCATTGGCGTTGGCGGTCATGCTGCTGCGGTAGCTGCTGGCATTGCTGCTGCTAGTGCTGAGACGGCCGCCGACGTCCGAGTGGCGCACGGGTGACTTGATAGACAGGCCGTGGATCTGCGGCAAGGGCGACGCCGAGTCGGCCAGCGTGGCGGGCTGCAGCAGCGAGGGCATGGTGGTTGGCGAGTGAGGCAGAGAGCGTCTGGGGGCCGGAGGATGGAGCAGGGCGGCCACAGGAGCCACGCGCGCGGCCGCTGGAGTTGCGTCCGGACTGCTGGGGGTGAGTAATTTCGAACTCAAGCCACCTGGAAAAACCTCATGAGGTCGGGAAAGAACAGCAATCTGCGACGTGTGAGAAACTGGGATTTGTCATAAGCGACAGAGTGACTACGAACCCAAGCAAACAAGGTTCTGATGAGAAAGTTGATGTGCATGCCGGTTGGAGTCTATTGGTGGAATGGCAAGTCTGGCGTTACGAAGGATGGATGTGCGAGTTCATTCGTTGCTGATGGCCTTTCGGTAGGCTTCAAAGTCGAACTGGTCCGGCTGGTGGTTGAATTTGTGCACGAAGTTGAACAGCTCGTCGTCGGCGTAGCTGCGCAGCAGCTGCTCCAGCAGCGCTTGAGATTCCTAGGGAGAAAGGTGCGTAGAAGCGTGAGTGGGTGGCTGGTTCGCTTCCTACTGGCATCGCCTTTGCAAAGAGTCAGTGGGCTGTCAGGGGGGTCGAGCGCTTACCTTCTTATCGAGCATGTTGACGACATCGGCGCGGATCAGACCGAGATCCTTCTTCTCCAGCATGTCATCATACAGCGAGATGGTCAGGCACGGCGGCGCGAGCGCTGGGTTCTCCTTGAAGGCCTCGAGGTAGGTCACGAGGAAGCACGTGTCCTGGAACTGGCACAGCATGTTGAAAAACCCGTCCTGGCGGTAGACCGGGAAGATGAAGAACGGCGAGGCGCCCGCGCGCTCGACCAGCGACTTGTAGCTCTCGGCCGGCAGCGTCGTGGCGATCGAGTCGTCCTTCTCGGCGTGGAACTGCTCCCAAATGTTCTTGATCTCGTCGAGCTGCTCGTTCTCCAGCAGCTCCAGCTTCACGATCTGCGACAGTGCGCGCGGCGCAGGGAACGAGAAGCCACCGGCCGTGACCTTGGTCTCGCTTGAGAAGGCACGCGCGCTCGAGAGGCGCGCCACGCAGCGGCGCGTCACGCGATGCAGCAGGCTGGTGGTCATCTTGGTTGTCAATATAGCCCCCTTTTGTGGCGGTCAACCATTGGAACGAGTTAGTCGACTAAATACGCTAACGACTTGAGAGCGCTACTGCTGACTATCCTAGTCGACTAAAAGTCAGTGTACAGTAGCGTATCTGACGTACACGACCTTTGGGGGCAATGCATGGACCCGGACCAAGGTGAGCAGGCAAACGCATCTAGAGCTCTCTGGTGGCACAGGCTGCTTGAAGGGGAGAGCACAGGCCTATTTGAGAGGGTCAGCTCTTTATCCATTCGCATGGCAGCGTTCTCTGCTTTTTTTCTTATTCCGGCAGTCGGTCATGACTAAACTGTATCCAATAGGTCAATCAACTGAAAACGGCAACTTCCAGTGTACGATCATGGGCACTGCGCTGCGTATCGTGCTTGCGCTTGGGCTCTTGCGTTCAGGTACTGATCGGTATCCAGGAGAACAGCAGCACGAACGCTCACACTTGTGTCTCCATCGCGCAGTCTCGGCTTCTAGGGAGGACTCATCGCAGGCGAGTCCGCAGCCTGTCTCAATTGATTCTGCCTCCGACGGCCTCACGCAGGAGCAGCCTCACAACCGCGGAGGGGACTCCACTGCGACAATGATCAATGGATCGAGTATGTCAATCTACTCGCTGCTGCTGGTGATATCGGCGGTGGCCGTGATGCTGATCGTCTCGGCAGTGCTTATGGCGCGGGCCATGAAGCGCAGAGCGTTCATCAAGGCCTCGTTCCAGGATCCGTGGCTCGGATCGCCCACTGTGTCGTACATTATGCCCATGGAAGAGTGCGAGTCGCAGCCGCCAGCAGCCGTCGATCCGGCCGACGTGGAGTCCACGAGCGAGCGAGACGAGAGCCAAGCTTTTCGCCGCTCGCAGGACAGCTCGTTCATCCGCTTCAGCGGGATCCCGTGGTCCTGCGACTCGAAGTCGGTGCGCAGCCTCAAGGCATCGTACTGGACGGCGCTCTACAACCAGAGCCAAGAAGTGCCGCTCGAGAGCCACCCTGCCACAGAATACTCCATCGCGATCGTCAGTACAAGTTCCTGACCCCACGGGCCTCGGACCAACAGAGTAGTGAACCGTATGAATATATTGGCGTCGTATTTAGTCAGTGCTTCTTTTATCTACTTGGATATGGAGCCGTACTGGGTCATGGGCTTGAGCTCGACCACGAGTGGGAGCGTAGCGCTTGTCGTGCGTTGTGCGCTGCACTGGGCCAGCGCTTTGCTGATGCAGCCGGTCAGAACCTGCAGCGGGTACTCAATCAGCTGATACGAGATCGTGGCCAGCAGCATCGTGAGCACAAACTCGAGCGGATAGCGGACGATCTCAGGTAGCGTGCGGATGCCGTGCGTGTAGATCACGAAGCTGTGCAACAGGTAGGCGGAGAAGCTGATCTTGCCCCAGTAGTACAACATCCGGGACTCCAGCAGGCGCGAGATTAGCGACGGAGCCAGCAACTCGACTACGATCAGGTACGTCACATTGACACTGATGAACGGCATTCCCTGATGTCCCTTGGATCGCGGCTGCTTGAAAATCTGGTAGACTAACGAGCCCTTGAAGGCCACGGCCACGAGAATCAGCACCAGCGCGACGAACTCGAGGGCATGCAGCCAAGTCTTGAGTCTCTGGGACAGACGGATGCTCTGCTGTTTAACGGCAGCTTCGGCTTTGAGGCTGATGATGGCCGCCAGTGAGCCAGCGATGAACGTGGGCATGTGCGGCTTGAGAGGCATGTGGTCGTTCCGGAAGCCGAAGAGGCCTGCGTAGACAATCCAGACGTACAAAAGCGGCAGCGGCAGCCACCAGAAGCGGCCGATCTTGTGCATGGCGACAGCAAACAGCGGGATGAAGAAGTAGTACGTGATCTCGAGCGGCAGCGTCCAGAAGACGTGGTACCGGAACTTGGTCTCGAACGTGAGTACGCCCACGAGACTGTACTGATCGGGCTCGGTCACCAGGAAGTACCGCTTCTTGGCGCTCGCAGGCAGCACGAACAGCAGCAAAGCCACCAGCGCGAACAGCGGATACACGCGCAGGAACCGCTTGGAAAAGTAATCCGCCGAGGCCAGCGTCCACTGCTTGATGGTCGCGCGCTGCTCGATCAGCTGCCGGCACTTGCGGTCCATGATGCGCGTGAGCAGGAAGGCCGAGAGCACGAAGAAGATGTCGACACCCACGGCGCCAAGGTTGGCTCCGCCGTTGAAGCCGGAGTGTTGGGCAAGCACCAACAGCGCCGCGAGGCCGCGCAAGCCATCGAGGAAGCGGATCTTGCTCTGGGTCAACACTGGCGGCGCAGTCACTGCGGATTGCGTGGCACCGCTGTCGCTGGTATCAACCATGACGAGAAGCCTGTCGCTCGCACTGCTGCACTGCACGCCCTTGCTTGAGCGTGGCGAGGACGCCTCATGCGGCCCCACGCTCAGCTCCGCTTCCGGCTCGTGTGGACCCATTCGAATTTGTGGTTCTCCCTGGCATCTGATATTACCCAATAACCCAAACTTCAGAAATGGCTTGTATGGCTGTTAAATGTTGAAAACGGTTCCTAACATGTACGAGCTGCACCATGAAAGGACGCTGTCACGCAGTTCAAATGGGCAGCACACAGGTCCAGGTCATCCAGACCAGTGAGCCTGTTGACTCTAGTCGATATGAGATAGTATGCCCCCATATAGCTTACGCTGCTGTGCACAGGTGTGGCTCAAGCTGTGAGCGTGCTGGCGATCCGCGATGCAGTGTACTATGATCCAGGCGCGTTCCGTTGGATGTGCAACGTTCCGGCCAACGCAGCAGTGCAGACGCCATTCGGGGAGGTCTCGAACATGAGCTGAGCTCTACATACACACAAGCTGAAGGACTGCAATAGTGCACTGATCATTGTATGTCTATGTTTCATAAGGTCAAGTGCCGAATCATGCGGTCGTCTGATGGCACCGTCATCTGCGCTCATGCGAGTGGGACCGCATACCTCCATGTACGTGGCTCTAGACAAGCTCAAACACTGCATGCTAGTAACACCAGTGGATCGCTTGGCGACTGTAGAGCGGCAATATTACCCAAGATCTTACGGTAGCGTTGCTATGGACCAGAGTCGGCACTTGGCCTTCCACCCATAATGGATTGTCTTGATGAAAACGATAGGGGAAGTTTGTAGAGGTCTCGCTGGTTCGGGCCCAAGGTAACCATGAGGGTCGAGAAGAAGATGCAGACGTCCAGGAGGAAGACACGCATCGACCAACGCGGATCGATTTGCGTGGAAGTCTGCTGGACCACCGAGACATGACCCGAGTCAGCCACGCGCTGGCTGGAAATGTACGCCCATGAGCTTCCTGTGGCTTCTTTGTGGCCCCTCACGCAGCTCGTTCATGCGTTCATACCAATAGTGCTTCGTGACAGTGCTCTCGCTAAGTGGCAACCAGCTGCAGGACAGCTCCATGACCGTGTTGGCAGACGCCCTCGTGCATAATGGATGCCTCCGAGAGCTGAATCTGAGCTACAACAGCATCACAGTCTTCGGTTCCACGCTGTTAGCCACCGCCTTGCAGCACAACACGCATCTCTGCATTCTCGATCTGACGCACAATCGAATCGGCCGCGACGGCATCCACCTGTGGCTTGGACGCACTCTGCGAACCAACCGAGCGCTGGAGCAACTGAAGCTCAGCCACAACAACATGGGCGACAAAAAAGCCAACGAGCTGCTGTCGTCGCTCGCCCCGCCGATCACGAGTGAAGAGGATTACCTCAAGTCGCAGATCGCGAGGCGGCGGACTGCGATGCCAAGTGCGATCCCCAATAATCTGAAATCTCGAGCCAAGAAGGGAGGCGGCGGCGGGCTCCAAGCCATCACAGAGAGCCCGGCCGGAGAGCTGCAAGAAGAGCTGTTCAACTCATCGCTCACGACTCTTCTGTTGAGCGACACGGGTATCGCAGACGAAACCGCGCACCAACTGGCCCACGTTCTGGCCAAGAACCGATCGCTCACACATCTCGACGTCTCGTCCAACAACTTTTCCAATCTGGGCAACGGCAATATCGCGCACGGGCTCGAGCAGAACCAGTCGCTGCGGTACATCAACTACAGCGACAACGCCGTGTCCGAAGTCGCAGCGACGCAATTGATCCGTTCATTGAGCAAGCACAAAACGCTGGAGACAACGCTGTTCCGGGCGTGCTTCCAGGGTACAAGCGTCGCATCAGCTATTGCGGACTGGACACGGTCAACGAAGTCACTCAAGACGCTCGATCTTGTACCTCACGCTTCGCTGGCTTCTTGTACTTGCTGCTCCATATGGTACTGACAACGCTGCTCTACCTCTTGCCTCGCAGAGTCATTGCGCCTTGGAACCGCCGGGTGTCGTGGAGTTCTATCAGGCCTTGGCTCAAAACACCAGCATACGGCACTTGGACATGGTACAGTCCATGCCTGGATGTGATCTATACAGGGCGGCGACTTATGCGCTGCTGGTTCTACATGTGTAGACCTGCATGGGCATCAAGTCGGACACAGCTGTGGGCATTCTGTCCAAGTCCATAGCGCAGCATCCATGTCTCCGGCTGCTGAACGTGTCGTACAATGAGATCACTCTGCGCGGCTGCAAGCTGCTGCGCGACGCTGTGTCTACTACTGCATCGTCATGGCCGCAGGGCGATCGATCGCCTCCAGCATCGCCTCGACAGCGTCTGCTGCTCTCAATGGAGGGGAACAGCGGCGAGAAAAAGCCCACGGGCGTGGCCATCACCGGCGGCCACTACCGCCCAGCGCGTCCTCCCATGTCGGATCTGTAGGTGACACGAAGGTGAACAGAAGGAAGCGGGTCAAACCCACAGCCCGTGACATATTCACGGCCAAAACCCACCCACCCATCTACCCGCCGTGCCTTCGGAAGAGCCAACGCCAAGAAGCATGGAGCAGTACTTGCTGCAGCTGCCCAAGCACCTGGCGCAGGAAGTGCGCAAGGGCATCGCCAGCGGAGAGGCCAGCAATGTGGAGATGATCGCTGGGGGTGATAGCGCTCGCGTGCTCGATAGTGGGCTTGAGTCAACGACTGTGGCGAACTCTAATGCGGATTGTTGTTCTGGGTGCAGCCGACAACAAGCACTTTACCTTGGTCGTGAACGGAAGCAAGCACCCGGCAAAGATCGGTAACGGCACAGTACCAACTGACCATCTAGCTGTCAATGCGTTGTCGGGTTCTCACGCTGTGGTTTGGCTGTTAGCGCAATTGCCGTGTATCATTGAGACCCACAAGACGTACGATGACAATTTCTTCTACAAGAGTGGCGAGATCGGACAGGTACGAAGCCAGCGCATCAGCCGCCGCAGCAGCAGCAGCAGGGTCTGCTTACGTTCCTGCGCCAGATATTTGTGGTGGCAGAGAGCGAGGAAGAGAAGCAGGCGATGGAGCAACAGGACGAACTGCCGAACGGCATCACGCCGCCAAACACGAATGTGGTCAAGCGCAAGTACGAGAAGACGAAGCGGTACACGCCCTTCCCGGTAGGCTGTGCAAGCGCTTTTTCTTTCTACGGCGTTTGTTGTGCAAGAGCCTCATGTTCTATGGCTAGAAAAACGACGTCGCGCGTGTGGAAGAAGACCTAGTGAAGATCATGCAGGGCGGCGCCATCGAAGACGTCCGTACGTTTGTGCTGAAGTAGCTGGGCTCTGCTTGGTGAGCGATGGCTGACGCTTCGTTGTGTGCGGCAATAGAGGAAGAGCTGGTGGACTTTTGCGACTGGATGGTGGACGAGAACAACCCCAATGGCCTAATCGTGACGGACGAAATGGAGCTGATCCGTATGCATCCAGAGTACCTGGAACTGTCCTCCGAGCCGAACGAGAAGGAGCGCAAGACGTCTCACACTCGCCACAACACGATGTCTTCCGCCAACACGCCCATGATGACCGACGCAGGGTCCGAAGGGGAATCGCAGATGGGCCAGGTCTCAGCGCAGAGATCGCCGGCGTTTGCCAGCCCAGCGCTCTCCGAAGACGACGATAAGGACGTGGACGATCTGGAGAACGACATCCTGGACGGAATGGACGAAGCGCCAGCAGAACCAGGTACGCAGTGGACGCGTGTTTGTGGGCTGGTGATGGAGATTTACTCAGCTATCGCCACTATTCGTGCAGACCGAACGGCCTATCAGACGGATCCGCAGTATCTCAAGCTGCTGCCGGTTCGAGAGAAGCTGCAAAAGTCGCTGCGTGACGCTGAACGCGACGTGAACGACCTCACAGTCAAGGTCAACGCCAACTCCAACATTGTTGTCAAGGTATAGAGCAGCTTCATACGCGTTGTATCCAACGACGAGAATCTGACGCTACTGGTTGCCTGGATGTAGAATCGTTTCAAGCAAATGCTGGAGACAGCGCAAGCGCAGCGCGACGAAGTGGCTGCGGGATTGGGCAAGGTACGAAAGAAGAGTCGATGTGGGAAGCCTTGGAAGTTGATCTTTACGCATTGTCTGTTTAGGTTCAAGCGGAAATCAAGGCCTTCGAGGGCAACTAACCCAACGCCTTCCATCGTCCCGGTGCTCCATCATCTCTCTGGTATTTCGCTGGTGCTCGCGCTGGTGCAGACGAGATGGGCTGGGGCCAGGATACAGTAGAAATGCGCGTGTGTATTTAACATCCCCCAACTCCATAGACAGAGCAACCACCCATGCCAACAGCAGCAGCCGCAGACCTGTCTCACTAATGCAGACACTCTGAGCGAAAAAGACTTTGGCGCTTGTATATTTTTATCAGCTTTTCTTCTTTCATCTGCTGGCGGAGTGCGCCAGACAGCAACTCGCAACACAAAAGACGCCCAGCGCAGCCTCCGTTCCTGTTCCATGGCTCCCGCTTCCGACAGATACCACAGCCCAAGTAGACACAAAGAGAGAGACCGAGCAGCGAGACGAGAGAGCTTCCAAGCCGTCAATAATTTCATAGCAATCTTGATTTTCGTGTTGTGTTCTCTCACTCTGCTCGATCATCTTCCGCCCACTTGGTCATAGACTACAAGAGCCGGGCACGGAGCAAGACAGAGGCTGGTTTGGGCTGGGTTGATGAGAACGTGGTGGTGATGGGAAGGCGCAACTTATTGCTCGTGCTTCCACTTGAGCAGAGCTTCGGTCTGTTCGGCGGTCAGCTTGAGGCCGGCGATCTTTTCCAGACCAGCGTGGTCGTGGGCCACGTGGGCCTTGAGGCCGGCGGGGTCCACCACATCGGACTGCCCCTTCATCTTCTGCAGAAGCTTGCGGAGGGCGCGTTCATCTTCCTTGCTGCAAAAGCGCACATAATGAGTCAGTCAATATAGTCGCAATAGCTATTGGATGATCGGGAGCCAGCGGCCAACGCACTTGAAGAAAGCGGCCTCAGCGGCCTTCTCCTTGTTCTGGAAGCTGTCCGAGGCGAAGCAGGCGACCTGCGAGGAGGCCACGCGCTTCTGGGCGAGCGAGGCGGAGCGGCGGAGGGCGAGCATTCTTCTTCTTCTTGTCAGATCCGAGGCGAATGGGAACGGAGGGGAGGACCACAAGGGACAGCCACAAAAAAGCACGTCCTCCCCCCCAACTTCATCATGGTAATTACGCGGATCTGTCACGCCGGATTTTACGAACGTCATTCTGTTTTTACGCTTCAGCTTTGCGCTGATTGGGTAAAAAAGAGAAAACAGAACACAGAAAACAAAAGCGCAAAGGTAGGACATAGTGTAGGACAACACAATCCGGTAAGTTTAGGACACGGCTGAACCTGTAGACGGAAGAAGATCCCATAGTTCTTGAAGCGGAATGGGAAGCAGGCGGGCGGATCCGACAAATCTGTAAAGCACAGAGCCTCGCACCGGCAAGTTGACGTGAGGTTGCATCTGCCGTACTGTTGATACAGTTGTATCAATTGAAGCTGCTTTGTTGTTGCAACTTTAGGCAGAAATGGCTGGCTGGGAGGCACCTATCCATCAACAACAGGCGATAATTAATCACGAAATGGCTAACACGGATATATTTATATGCAAGCAGCAGGAGTAGAGCCAAGTGCCGCCGAAGTGCCAAGGCGGAAGGTGATCTAGAGAAAATACCGTAGAATGGTGTGCAAAAGCAGGGCATGGTTCCTTCATTCCGCGCGACTTGATTCTGTTGCATCTGATTCGCCAGTCTACAAGGCGTCCATGCTGCTGCTGTTGCTGTCTGCTGAGCACTGGCCAGAGTCTCTCTGGTCATGTTGACTGCGCATTCTCTGTGAATGCATTCACTGGAGCAAGAGCATGGCCACCATTTCGCTAAGTTCGCATGACGCTCTCGCTGTCACCCGAGATTCAACGTATCCGGATGCAGCAAGTATACGCTATACGCTCCTTGAAGATCGGTAGTTGCAACCTCAAAGGGTACCGTGGTGCATGTTATCCGGATACGCCGTCCGCTCTATACGCATGGCTGGTTCCGAAAGATTGTGGTGGGGCGAGCAGCTCATTTTGGAAACCGAGCGCAAGCCATGAAGACTGTGCTGCAGACCTGCCGCCGTGCTGCCGCCCTCTCGCAGCGCCGCGCGTTCGCCACGGCCGAGAGCAAGGCCTGGGCCAAGAGCCTCAACGCCTCGCTCCAGGAGACCGACCCCGCGCTCTTCGACATCATCGAGAAGGAGAAACAGCGCCAGCGCAACTGCATCAGCCTCATCGCGTCCGAGGTACGATCTGCTGCTGCATGCCTGTCTCTCTATTATCAATCAGTACTCACGACATGGTGGTGTAGAACTTCACGTCCACGTCGGTGCTCGATGCGCTGGGCTCGGTCATGTCCAACAAGTACTCGGAGGGCTACCCGGGCCAGCGCTACTACGGCGGCAACAAGTTCATCGACGAGGCCGAGAACCTATGCCGCGACCGCGCGCTCGAGGCATTCAACCTGAGCCCGGAGGAGTGGGGCGTGAACGTGCAGTCGCTCTCGGGCTCGCCGGCCAACTTCCAGGCCTACACGGCGCTGCTGCAGCCGCACGACCGTATCATGGCGCTGGATCTGCCGCACGGCGGCCATCTCTCGCACGGCTATCAGCTCGGCAACAAGAAGATCTCGGCCACGTCCATTTACTTCGAGAGCATGCCCTACCGCCTGAACGAGGAGACGGGCATCATCGACTACGACAAGCTCGAGGAGACCGCTGCGCTCTTCCGCCCCAAGCTCATCGTCGCTGGCACGAGCGCGTACTCGCGCCACATTGACTACGCGCGCATGCGCGAGATCTGCGACAAGAACAACGCCATCCTGCTGGCCGATATGGCGCACATCAGCGGTCTGGTCGCGGCCGGCGTCGTGCCGTCGCCCTTTGAGTTCGCCGATGTGGTCACGACCACGACCCACAAGTCACTGCGTGGCCCTCGCGGCGCCATGATCTTCTACCGCAAGGGCGTCAAGAGCGTGGACAAGAAGGGAGTCGAGATCAAGTACGATCTGCAGCAGAAGATCGACTTCGCCGTCTTCCCCGGTCTCCAGGGCGGCCCGCACAACCACACCATCGCTGCGCTCGCCACGGCGCTGCACCAGGTCAAGTCGCCCAGCTACCTGGCCTACCAGAAGCAGGTGCTCAAGAACGCCAACACGCTGGCCACGGAGCTCCAGAACCTCAAGTACGAGATCATCTCGGGCGGCACCGAGAACCACCTCGTGCTCGTGAACGTCAAGAACTCGCGCGGTGTCGACGGTGCGCGCACGGAATTCCTGCTGGAGAACGCTAACATCGTGGCCAACAAGAACACGGTCCCTGGTGACAAGAGCGCCTTCGTGCCCGGTGGTGTGCGTCTCGGCGCTCCGGCGCTCACGACGCGTGGTCTGACCGAAGAAGATTTTGTCACGGTCGCTCGTTTCATCGACGAGGGCGTGAACCTTGCGGCTGAACTGAACAAGGAGGTGGTCGCCAAGGGCGGCAAGAAGGTCGTGGATTTCAAGGAGTTCGTGTCGACCGATGTCGGCGCCATCGCCAAGGTGGATGCGCTCAAGGCCAAGGTCACGGAGTTTATCCGCCAGTTCCCCACGATTGGCTTTGAGGAAAGCGACATGAAGTACAAGGATTAGGATGATTACGGAGTTGCGATGCGTCCCTATTCAGCCAGCACGATGATGCCGCTGGACTCGTAGCAGTAGATCAATTGTAGCTTCTTCAGTTCCTCGATCGCTTGCTTCCCTTCATCGACACTTGGACAGCTCTGTTGCCAACAACAATCACGACCTTTCCTGGTGAACAGAAACTCGAGATGTAAGAACAATAAACGGAAAACCTACATTGAGAAATGCTTGCAGCTCCATTGTCTTGCGCGCAGGCAGGCCCGAGCTGGAGATCCTGGTCGGTGTGGTCGTGTGCGACGACGTTGGTTCACTCGAGAGCTGCTGGTGCAGGCGCGTCATCAGCGTGCCGATCGCTGTCGATGGTGCCAGCGTGCGCAAGAGCGAACGGAGTCGCTTGATGTTCGCGTCCAGCTCCGCTGTTGCCTCAGCCGCCACGCTACGAAGCTAGTACAAAGAGCTCGTGAGAAACATCCCGTTTGAATGCGAGTGGCTCGTGAAGAAAGCTTACATGACTAGATTCTTGCTGGATTTCAGCCAATTCCTCTTCATACTGCGCCATAGCGGAGCTCGTCTGGTAAACAGCACCAGCCAGCCATGTACTATTAGTGCATGTAAATAATGTCAAGATGTGAATACTGTGTACGCACCTCATCGGTTTCATTCGTGGACTCGAGAGCTTCACGCAATAGCGCGACCTCCTGGCGCAACCCAGTGGCTTCGTTTCGCACTCGTTCATCCACCTGCGCCTGGTGATCCTCATCGATCGAGTGCACCTCAGCAGGCGTATCGCCTTCTTCCCTCTCAAGCTCTTCTTCGAGCGTCAAGTACTCGCTCTGCAGTGCCTGGATCTCGGTGGACAATGCCTTGATATTCTCCTAGAACGGATTTCCCAGTTGAGCATGTTGCTAAAGGAGCCACTGATGAACAACACTGTGCGTACCTCCAATTCAGTGTTTTCGCGCAGCATTGTACTGGAAGTATTCGACTTGCGCTTCTTCGCTGTCGTAACGGATTTGCGCTTGTGCTTTCGCACAGCGTTCTGCTGCAATTCCTCCTGCTGGGCCTTTTCCGCTGCAATTTGCTAACAGCAAAGCGCGTCACGATCGAGCTGCCGCCTGTGCATCTGAGGTGACAAGCACACGATTCTTACCTCTTGAAGCGACGCCGTTTGCTCGTCCGCTTCACGAAGCATGCGCGTGTATAATTCCTACTCACATACGCTCCTTCGTAAGTGTTTTCTCCGTGACAGTGAGACCACATCGCTTTACTCACTTGGACGCCGCTGTTGCGACTCGCAAGCACCTCTTGAAACTAACGCCATACGAGTACCATGAGGATACGATATCAATGCCAACAGCGAAGCAACGTACGCGCTCGGCGCGCCGTTGGAGCTCTTTCTCCAGCCGCGCCTTGGTCGCTTCCAGCCGCTCGCAGGCTTCCGTGCCTACGTATCCAACTGTTTGTCAGACCTGCGTCGTGACTGCCAGAGTGCTTCCGTCTTGCACGCACCCTGAGCCACGACGTCTTCATAATGCCGCTCGACCGTCATGTCTTCATCGTCATCGTCTCGTGCGGGCACGACCGACAGCGTCGACGTCTGCGTTTAAATACAGCAGACAAACTGGTAAGTCGCCCAGTGTTCGTGTGCCGACAGCTGCATAGGGAGTGGAGATACCAGTGTCGGAAGCTCCTCGGCTGGCAACTCGCGCGCCATGGCGCCAACGTACGATCCCAGCAGCGCATCTGTCGCACGCAGCTATGAAGCATGAGACTGTATCAGCAATAGAGAACACTGGAGAGCCCGTGTACAACGCGGACCGGCGTGCCTTGTCGCTGCAGTTGGTCAGCTGGAGCACGCACTGGAGCAGACCGCTATGGTGCTCTTCCATTTTCCCAATTCGAATGCAACAAATTCGCGCGTTGTGTGTCCATGTCACGTAATAATCTCAACATTATGGGCATATATTCGTAATTTAATAGCTGTCAAATCTGTAGGAATGGATACCCTGTCCAAGCCGATCAAGCGTTCGCGCCCTGCGATTTTTGTGTGGCTTGAAAGGACCAATAATCGACCAGCTCATCCTAATCAGCATGGCGGCGGAGGCAGGTAAGGTCGGCTCTCTCTCTCTCTCTCCCTCTGGCGCAAGGCGCATGGAGACGCAATAGCATAATGAACCAACTGACGCTTGTGTCTGTGTATGCCACATTAGTGAAAGCATTGCGCACCAAGTTCTTCCTGCGCGGCAAGCAGGGCGTCGAGTCGCTCTGGGGCCTGCAGGCCAAGGACGCCAGCAGCAAGATCACGCCGGACGAGTCGCTCCCGGTGGCGGACCTAATGGAGTTCAGCGCCGACGGATCCAAGATCGTGCTCGTGAACACGCAGACGGGCTTCACGGTGCGCGAGACCGAGAGCTCCAAGGAGCTGGTGCAGGTGGCCAACCCGGGCATCCAGGCCATCGCGTGGTCGCCGCTGGGCAGCCACCTGCTCACGTGGGAGCGCCCGCAGAAGGAGTCGGCCAACGGCGGCAACCTCATCGTCTGGGATGCCGTCACGGGCCAAGAGGTCTCGCGCTTCAACCAAAAGTCCTACTCGCGTGACGTACGTTGCTTGCCCAGTTCATTGATCGCATTGTCAGCAGTCTCACCTTCTCTTGTTGATGCAGCGCTGGCCGTCGGTGCAGTGGTCCTCGGACGAAGTCATCTGCGGTCGCCAGACTGCCAACGGCGTTGCGCTCTACAGCGGCAAGGACCTCAGCGCTGGCACCATCGCGCAGATCAACCTCCCGGTAGGATATGCTTTCGATGTCGTTCCGTATTGGCAAGCATGAGACTCACAACGCTTGGTGCTGCATTAGAACACGACCAACTTCAGTATGTCGCCCGGTGTCGCGCCGTACAAGGTGGCGCTGTTCGTGCCGGAGAAGAAGGGCAAGCCCGCGAGCGTCAAGATCTACCAGTTCCCTGGCGTTGAGACGATCGTGGCCTCCAAGAGCTTCTACAAGGCGCAGGACGTGACCATGAAGTGGTCGCCCAACGGCAGCTCGTTGATCATCCAGACGAGCACGGACGTGGACACGTCCGGCAAGTCGTACTACGGCGAGACCGGTCTGTTCTTCCTGCAGAGCGACGGCCAGTATGACTGCATCGTGCCGCTGACCAAGGAAGGCACGGTGCACGACGTGCAGTGGGACCCCACGGGCCGCGGCTTCATCGTGCTGGTGGGCGCCATGCCCTGCAATGCCACGTTGTACGACAACAAGGCTCTACCGATCTTCGAGTTCGGTGCGGCGCCGCGCAACCACGTGAGCTGGAGCCCGCACGGCCGCTTCGTGTGCATCGCCGGCTTTGGCAACCTGCGGGGCGACATGGACTTCTGGGAGCGCAACAAGCTCAAGAAGATGGGCTCGGCCAACGCCAACTCGGCCACGACCTTCGCCTGGTCGCCCGACAGCCGCTTCTTCTACACGGCCACGACCTTCCCGCGTCTACGTGTGGACAACGGCTTCAAGGTGTTCAAGTACGATGGTACCGGCCCGATCTACCAGGAAGACCGCGCGGAGCTGTACGACCTCAAGTTCCGCCCGGCGCTGCCGGAGCAGTACCCGAACCTGCCGCAATCGCCGCGCCGCAAGGACGCCGAGGATGTCGCGGCGGCCCCGCCTGCTCCGGCCAAGCCGCAAGCGTACCGCCCGCCCAACTCGACGGGTGCTCTGGCTGCGCTGATGCGAAGAGAGGAAAGCGGCTCCCGCAAGCTGGACCGCAACAAATACGCCCCGCCTCGCGCGGCTGCTGCTGCGTCGGCCATTCCTGGTATGGCTGCTCCGCGCGCGATCCCTGGCATGTCAGCTGCGCCTGCTGCCAAGAAGCCCAGCAAGGGTGAGCGCAAGAAGAAGGCCATTGAGGCGGCCGCCGCCCAGGCCGCTGTCGCTGAAGCGCTGGCCAAGGTCTCAGTCGCGCCGACGGAGACCAAGCCCGAGCCTGCCGCCCCCGCAGCGCCTCTCACGGAGGAGGAGAAGCAGAAGAAGATCAAGGCGCTGAACAAGAAGCTGAAACAGATCGACTCGATCAAGGAGAAGCGCGCGGCCGGCGAGAAGATCAACGAGGACCAGCAGCAGAAGCTCAACAGCGAAGACGCGCTGCGCGAGGAGATCAAGCAGCTGTCGTCGTAGATCCAAAGCAGTTAGATGGCCAGCCGTGTCCTAATGAGAGTTAATACCGGTACCATGCAATACTGTTTTTGTTGGTGATGGAGAAGACAGGTCCGTCGCTGTCACCTGCAGACAAGTATGCGACGACTGGACATCTCTCAGCCATTGGATGGCATCGCCCGTGTTATTTAGTATTCAATTCGGTCAAGTGGGGGCCACATTCACACTCGATCATTTTCTTCTGGTGAAGGTAGCATATCCCACGATCGATCTGAACGAAGCCATGGGGCCGCTTTGCGTTGCGATGACAGCGAAATTGCGTGAAAACTCACCACAGGCAGACGACATTTCGGCTGTCGAGCTGTCGTTTGAGGCAGAGTTTTTTGGTGATGTGGACTAAGAATTCAAGGCGTATCTGATGGATTGCTGGACACTGTACAGAGACAACGATAGGTCAAAGCTGCAGCACCCGCACACCACCATCGTGCAGAGCTCTGGCTTCGGCAAGAGTCGATTGCTGTATGAATTGGCTGTGAAGACGCAAACAGCCGAGTCCATGCGAGTGCTGTACACGTGCATGCGTTCGAATGCATCAAGTGGATTTCCGAAGGCGACCCCACGGCTGAGCGAATTCTTTTTTCCGGCGAATTGTTCTGAGAGATCCATAGTACAGAGTCTGCTTGTGGCGTTTGAGTATGCGCTGAAGAACTGGGGCGGATGCTGGGAGAGAGTGGCTCGGTCTTTCTCACGTCTGAGCAAGCATAAAGTCGAGTACGATCATGAACGCGATGAACGCGAAGACAAACGTTCGACCAGCAGCAGAGATGGCAGCGAACGTGCTATTGTGACTCCTCAAAGTGATGCGGATGTCTGCGAACGCTTGAAGGCTTATGTGGCTCAAACACCTGCAAGCATTGAGCACGCCCTGTCGACCTCAGAGATTGAGTCCGACGTGGCGAAACGAGTATTGATACTTGCAATTGACGAAGCGAGAGCACTGCTTGACGACCCGGTATGAACCAAATCAATGCTGTAAGTAAGCCCACCCGATATGATCTTCTACGGCGCGCATTGAAGACAGTACACGTAAAGATTCGGATCAAAGGACAATGCTTTGGAATCTTTGCAGTATTGGTCGATACAAACCCGAAGATCTCGGACTTTGTGGCTCCTTTGGTCTAGACCCTTCGTATCGCGGGAGGAAAAACGAATCAAGTCGCTTTCATCCTTTTGTGTTGACGCATAATATCAATATTTACACTGATGATGGACAAAGTATGCTTGCTTTCTGCTAAAATATGGTCGTCAATGCGTTGGAAAACAACAACAGCAAAGCCTGGCTGGGCTTCGTATCGCTGGGGCGACCGCTTTGGACAAGAATGAACTCGAGCAGATAAAGTTTGTGACCTTTGCTGCAAAGAAGCTGATGCTGGGCTGTGATATTGTCAATCCGGATTCGTATTCGAAAAGGGCAATGCATGGCGTTGCGTCGATGCTTTGCCGTCTTGGCTTGAGACCGCGATCTTCATCTGCGCTGGCGTCACGAGTTGTTGCGGATTTCATGGCGATTTTGTGTCATGTCAACTACACGCAGGATCGATGCATTAGCCATTACGTTTCGGATCCGATTCTGACATTTGGGGCAGCTCAACTGTGGTATATGCATGAGAACGTGTTGGCCACACGCATCCAACCTGAACTATCAAAGCTCTTCATGCAAGAAGTCCTGGACACGACAGGGATCGAAGAAGCCGTGGCACGCAATTGTCTGTTATTGGCTATGGACGCACATGCACAACTGAACCATTGGTCCGTACAGAGCGCCATAAATGTGACCAGATTCCACAGTGTTTCTGGCTTCATGGAGATGCTCGCAGATCCAAATGTCCACCTTGACCCAAAACGGCCATGACACAGGCCACATTGACTGAGTTTTATGATAAGTGGAAAGGCTGGCGAATCGGATTCAGCCACTTTATGCAGTTGACAGAGGAGCCGACAGAGAGTTGTCTCTGGTACTTGCTGTCTCGTCGCGCCGCTGGCATGTTCCCTCGAGACCAGGCCGGAGCCGATCTGTTCTTTCCGATCGTTCTCCCAGGTGCTGTACTCAGAGTGTCTGTGGTTCTGATCCAAGTCAAGACGCTTGCAAACGGAGAT
This sequence comes from Elongisporangium senticosum, assembly GCA_023335835.1. Lineage (NCBI taxonomy): Eukaryota > Oomycota > Peronosporomycetes > Pythiales > Pythiaceae > Elongisporangium > Elongisporangium senticosum. Next base: position 45,804 of record JAADVQ010000013.1, on the reverse strand, counting down.
GCGGAAGCGGCGAGACAGTTGCGGCCCTCGTATGCTTTCAATGCAGGCAATGAGCTGCGCAACAAGAGTCCGGATGATGTGATTCGCGCGATTCTAAGCTTGAAAGGACCAACAAAACCCCCAAAGCGAATGTATAGGAAGGACTTGGAGCAACCTGCCGATCCATCACTGAACAACATGCCCGTTCTCGTGATCAAAGCGATTGAAACTGGTGGTTTTGTCTCGACAGGATTGCGCAGTGCTTTGCATGAGCTGCTGTTTCCGCCGTGGGACATGATGGAGCTGGTCACGCACGATCTGAAGCTTCGCAAGGCAGACCTACACAGATCGCCGCATGTGGTTTCGGCGGAAAAGATCGAGGAAATCGCTCGAAAGCCGATTGGTGACCTGTTGGACATGATGGATGGCTACAAGAAGGCCGTAATGCGTAAAAGAAGAAGCAGGGAAGGCAAAGGTGGGAAGAAGCCCAAGAACAGTTGACTGCATCGCTGCCTTGTGCTGATTACAGCGTAATTTGTCAGCATGATCAGCTTCATTCATTCTTCTAATTGTCGTTTTGATCTCTCAACTCACTTCGCCTCGCACGAGTGCTGGAAGGAGCAGTCTCGTGGTCGCGCTTATGCGCTTTGTGGAGCTGGACTATGACAGCATCTCGTTTGACGGCGTTGACATCAGCAAGCTTGGACTGCACGATCTGGGCGAGGTGTTGCTCATGCGTCTTTTCACAGTACAACAGTTCAGTGAACTGTTGTGCTCGCAATATACATACAGTATGTTAGGAACCGTTTCCGACATCTAACAGCCATGCAATCAATGGGTGGAGATTGCGTTGTGGCCCAGAGTGTTGGTTCGGGCTGATCCTCTGATGCTGTTCACGCAATCCGTCCGGATCTTTATCAGATTTGCAGGGATATCAAGTTTGTCTTGGCCGCACAGTCCGCCTGAGCCATCCGCTTGACCCCCATTGCTCAGACTCAGATGTTCGATTTTGGTGAGAGTGGGCCACATTCATGCAGGAGCAGACCACCATCTGGCTGGCGGTTGCAGAGCATGTGCAGCGGTGCAGGGCCGAGTGATTGGTGTACTTCCACGAGCGACTGTCCACCTGTCCACAGGGGTCGTTCACAGCAACGAGCAACCAATCAGCAGGTCGCATTCGTTATACCTGTCACAATGCATACGCTTCATCCAAGACCCAGCTGTCGCAACTTCACTTTGCTTGCTCAAAAACCTCTCATGGCCGATATTTCTTCTAGACTTGAATCGCGCCGACCGTTACGAGTATCAAATCCCACAGGTCTGCTTAAGTGTGAGTGCAGAGCCTCCCAAGCCAACAGGCGGATGTGGCGAGTCACTCTCGCTTTTGCGACCCAAGGGAAAGACAAGAAGGGACCATGGCGTTCCTCTCAGTGTCGACGGCCCACAATAACGAGAAGAAGCCGCTGCTGCTCAATGGCAAGGCGGCGCACGGCGCCACGCAGGGCTATTACCCGCTCAGCGGGCTGGGCGACCGCTACCCGTCGCAGAACGCCACTTGCTGGTCCGCGGCCTTCTTCTCGTGGGTCACGCCGCTCATGCAGCTGGGCAACGCGCGCCCGCTCGAGCACGACGACCTGTACCTGCTGGATCCGGACAACCGCGCGCAGAACCTGTCGACTAAGTTCCAGGCCGAGTGGCAACGCCAGGTAGCGTCCGGCAAGCCCAGCCTCACGTGGGCGCTCGTTAACTGCTTCGGCAAGCAGATCGCGCACGCCGGCGTGCTCAAGCTCTTCCACGACTCGCTGCAGTTCGTCGCACCCATGATGATCAAGGACATCATCGCGTTCCTCAAGGATCCGGAAGCGCCTATGAGCGTCGGGCTCACGTACGCCGGCATCATCTTCGCCACGGGCGTGTGCCAGAGCTTCATGCTGCGAAACTACTTCTTCCACTGCTTTGAGTCGGGCATGCGTGTGCGCAGCGCCATCTGCACGGCCGTGTTTGACAAATCGCTGGTGCTGTCGTCCATGGCGCGTCAGAAGAAGACTACGGGCGAGATCACGAACCTCATGTCGATCGATGCGCAACGTCTGCAGGAGCTGTCGTCCTACATCAACAGCGTGTGGTTCTCGATCTTCCAGATCGTGGTCTCGTGCTACTTGCTGTACCAGCAGATCGGTGTCTCGACCTTTGCCGGAGTGGGCATCATGCTGCTCATGATGCCTGTGACGGGCGCCATCTCGAAGCTCATGCGTCGCCTGCAAGTGAGCTTGATGAAGGTCAAGGATGAGCGTATCAAGATCTGTCATGAAGTGCTCGCGGGCATGAAGATCATCAAGCTCCAGGCCTGGGAGAACAGCTTCACACGGCGTGTGATGGATTACCGTCGCGAAGAGCTCAAGAAGCTGCGTACGTACATTTACGCGCGTTGCGCGGCGTTCACGCTGTTCACGGCCACGCCGTCGCTCGTGACTGTGGCTTCGTTCCTGATGTATATCATGCTCGGCAACGTTCTGGACGTCGGCACGGCGCTCACGAGTCTTGCGCTGTTCAACATCCTGCGATTTCCACTGGCCATGCTGCCGCAAGTGCTCAACTCCATTGTGGAAGCCAGCGTCAGTATTGAGCGTCTCGAGGGCTATTTCATGGAGGCTGAACGCAAGCCTGTGAGCGTCGGTGACCTCACGCAGGTGGGAGTTTCCATCAAGGATGCTGATTTCTTGTGGGATGTCGAAGTGAAGCCGGATGCGAAGGAGGTCGAGCTTTCTAGCGTCGCTGAGACCAGTGCGTCTTTGTCGAAGGATACCCCCATCCTGCGCAATGTGAACCTTCAGGCCAAGCGTGGTGAACTGCACGCCATTGTGGGGCCCGTTGGCTCCGGCAAGTCGACTCTTCTGAGTGGTCTGCTTGGAGATGCTAAGTGCGGGCGTGGAAGCGTGGCGCTGCGTGGATCTGTGGCGTATGTCTCTCAGCAGCCGTTCATCCAAAACGCGACCGTGCAAGATAATATCTGCTTTGGCTTGCCGTTTGACCTCGACCGATACAACGAAGCAATCCGCGTCAGCTCTCTGAAGAAGGATCTTGCGATCTTGCCCGGTGGAGACCAGACTGAGATTGGCGAAAAGGGCATCAACCTCAGTGGTGGCCAGCGCACGCGTGTGGCGATTGCGCGCGCCGTGTACCAGGACTCGGACATTTACATTCTGGATGACATCCTCTCGGCTGTGGACAGCCATGTGGGCCACGATATCTTCACGGAATGCATCAAGAAGGCTCTCAAGGACAAGTTGGTGCTCCTTGTGACCCATGGTTTGACGTTCCTGAGCCAGTGCGATAACATCATCGTGCTGGACCAGGGTGCCATTGTGGAGCATGGAACTTACGAATTGTTGATGAGCAAGAATGGTATCCTGACGGATCTTGTGTCGAAGTACAAGGATCACGACCAGCACACGATTGAGGAGATTGAAGATGAAGTGAACCCGTTGGAAGTGGATGACGAACCGATTGAGGAAATGGTGATTCGCTCGCGAACGTCATCCCTCCGTAGTGACCTGACTCATGAGGGTGAAGCAGATGCCGCTGATGGCCAGCTGCTCACTGATGAAGATCGATCGACTGGCGCTGTGGACTGGATTGTGTACAAGTCCTGGATCAATGCGTTTGGCGTTTGCGCCGGCATTTTCCTTCTCTTTATCTACATCTTCGCCCAAGCTGTCAATCTTGCATGCACGTGGTGGTTGTCGTACTGGTCGGAGAATTCCGAATCTCACAAGGAATCCCAGATGTGGTATCTGTACATCTTTATCGGACTGAACGCGTTGTACGCGTTGGCGTTGTACGTCCGAGCCATTTCAGTTTACACTGGTGGCTTGCGCGCGAGTACGTTGCTTTTCGAGGGTATTCTGGCGCGTATTCTGCGAGCCCCGATGTCGTTCTTTGACACTACGCCCAATGGCCGTATCGTGAACCGACTGTCGAAGGACGTGTACACGGTGGATGAAAGCATTCCTGCGACGTGCAGCATGCTCATGAACACGCTTATGAGTGTCATTGCGACCTTGTTTACTATCTCGTACGTGACGCCAATCTTCATGGTGATTTTGCTGCCCGTCATGATCGGATACTACATCTCGCAGCGTTACTTCATCAAGACTTCTCGAGAACTGCAGCGACTGGATTCTATCAGTCGATCGCCCGTGTTTGCCCTGCTGTCGGAAATGCTGGATGGCTTGCCGACGATCCGTGCTTACAATGCTGAAAGCAAGTTCACTCACAAGAACGAAGGCCTCCTGGATCGCAACCAGCGTGCATACTTCTTGAACTTTGCCGTCAACTGCTGGCTGGCGCTGCGACTGGAATTCGCTGGCACCCTGATCGCATCGTTTGCGGCGCTTTCGGCCGTGCTCATGCACACGCCTGACTCTGCTAAGAGCGAGACGTTCGCTGGTCTTGCAGGTGTTTCGCTCTCGTACGCGTTCACTGTCACGCAGTCGCTGAACTGGTCTGTGCGTATGGTCAGTCAGTTGCAGACCCAGATGGTGTCCGTGGAGCGTATCAAGTCGTACTCTGAGATGGAGGCTGAACCTGAGCTTCGGATCGCCCAGAGTGCTCCCGAGAAGGAATGGCCGACTGCTGGTGAAATCGTGTTCCGCAACGTCAACCTTCGTTACCGTCCGGGTCTCCCGCGTGTACTTCGCAACCTTTCGCTGTCTATCAAGCCTCGTGAGAAGGTCGGCATTGTCGGCCGCACGGGTGCTGGCAAGAGTAGTCTCGTGGTCGCACTCATGCGCCTTGTGGAGCTGGACTCTGGCAACATCTCGTTTGACGGCGTCGACATCAGCAAGCTTGGACTGCACGATCTGCGCGACAAGGTGTCGATCATCCCGCAGGACCCCGTGCTGTTCTCGGGCACTGTGCGTAGCAACGTGGATCCGTTCGACCAGTACTCGGACGAGCAGATCTGGACCTCTATCAAGCGCGCCCATCTCTCAGGTGCTGTGACGGCTCTGGACGCCCCCGTGGAAGAAAAGGGCAACAACTTTAGTGTGGGTGAACGCCAGCTGATCTCGATTGCGCGCGCGCTGCTGAAGCGATCGCGTATCATTCTCATGGACGAGGCCACTGCGTCGATCGACACGGAGACGGATCGCAAGATCCAGCAGAGTATCCGCGAGGAATTCCGTGACTGCACGACTCTCACGATCGCCCATCGCATCAACACGATCATGGATGCTGATCGCATCCTCGTGATGGAGAAGGGCGCTGTGGGCGAGTTCGACACTCCAGCGGCTCTACAGCGCAAGCCGGACGGCCTGTTTGCTTCTCTTGTGGCTCACTGGCGCGACGAGAGCAACTAGGAGAGGGAGGTTCATAGGTGACACACCGATGCTCGACCATTGCTTTGATATGAGATATAGTGAGCGTCACCAGTCTACATATGGGCATCGCTAGGAAGAATGAAATGCATTTACATACAAAAACTTGAATGCTTCGTGTTTGTCCGGTGTGCCCACGATGTTTAACAGGCGCATTGTTTCTTCAGGGTGAACTCCTCGGGGACGTAGCTTCTCAAGGCGCTCGGGATCGTCCAGCGAGTGGACTTCCAACTCCGTCGGTGATGAAGACATGGCCCGCCCTGCACCCGTGTAGAAGTGCACTGGTCCTGATGGGCCATCAGTCATGGGCATCAAGAGACGTGCTTTGAAAAGAAAGGACCAAGCGATTCGAATGCATAGTTACTCCATATCACAAGCAGACTGCCCTCAGTGTCATGAAGCTTCTCTTCGTTGTTGTGGGCGTGAACCCAATTGCTCTCCCCATCGAGATTGGCGCGCAGAACACGGTGCAAGAATTGAAGGACGTGATTAAGACCAAGACTGCTGATCTGATTGCTGGAAGCTTTACGCTCCACCTCGCCAGGAAAGACAACGCGTGGCTGAACGAGAAGGACGTGGCAGGATTGGAGCGAGCCTACGTGGCCGCTAACTTTCTAATCGTGACATAAAATCTTCACGCGATCGGGTTGGCAAATGAACGCGTGGCTGAAGAAGAAAATCGGCCAGTTCACGGTTTTGTGGTTCCGTCCGATGATTTCAGCAACACCAAAGGGGCTTCTCCGTCATCAGATGCTGGCTTCCCGAATGGTTTTGTATTTCTAAATTGCCCGTTGATGGGCGTGCTGATGCTATGGAGGCTATGGCTGAGCTGAAAGCAAAAGGAATCGACATTCATGACTCCATGACTGACCGTATTTGGGCTGAAGTTGTGCGTCATATGGCTTCATTTAAGCCAAAAAAATGCATCTTCTGAGACCAAATGCTGCCTGCGAAGGCTATTTCTTGTGCTTGTGGTGAACTGCTGAACAAGCGTGCTGCAATTGATTCTGGGAGGCACCATCGATGTTTTGCTGCTACTTATGAAGGAGTTCTTGCGTTTCTGGGTGGCGATATGATTGATCCAAACAAAGTTAGTGCAATGACTCCAAACGAAGAAACTGAAAGACCAAAATTTGCTTTGATCGGAAGAGAAGACGCGATAGACACGACCATGAAGTGCTTCACACAAATCACGACGAGTGCGTCTTCGGACTTCCCCAACACATTGATTCCTGTGTGTTATGGTATGTCTGGCATGGGGAAAACACGCATGCTGGAAGAAGGCGTCAACATCATGAAACGAATGGAATTGGAGAACGTTTTCGGTGTGATCGTTCCGTACGATGGCAACTTTGAACCTCAGCCCGTTGAAAGCTCGATGAGCATTGCAACATCGTTCTCGTGGAGACTGCTCTTTCGATTCTTTCTGGAGGGCAATTGCTCAAAGCGTGGATGAAGTCACGATTGCCGAGTAATGCAATCCAGCTGACTCTGCGTGACGCTGTTGGGAGTATCTACACGAAGCTATGCCAAGTGGTGACCAATGGAAATGGGCTGTTTCATTTCTTCCTGGGTGTTGATGAATATCAGAACATTGAAAACATTGGTAGAGCACCACGCAATCACATGAACCCGACAATCTTGCGCGAGCTGGTCAGCACTGTCTAACCTTTCTTGTGCTCAATTTCGTATTGGTCGAGATCTATGAATATGGTCGTGCTGCCAATGTTTGCTGGTGGCGATTTTGGAGCCCTCAACGACGCGGGTTCTCGAAGCCATGCTTTCGTCAAGCAGTTGCCTTTGAAGTTGCTGGCCATGGATGAAGTGGTCAAGTTTGTGGCGAGTAACGAACCGTTTGTTGAATTTCTGGAGTGGCCTCTGATTTGCCGTCATTTAATTTATCTGGGCGGCGTTCCAAGGCCCATTGTCGACTTTCTCTCGCAAGTGAAAAGCTCATGGACACCAGAGCAAACGAAAGCTGAACGATTGGAGATCATAGAGAAGAGCTTTAGATCCATTTGGTCTGGTGTGGAGGAGTCCCTCGAGAAGTGTCTGGCCATCAGAGACCAGATTCAATTGGCTGCACGTGCTATATCAGGTTGGAGAGTCAAGAAGCAATGGGAGTTCCTGAAGGATATGAGTTGGGCAGATGTTCGCGATTCTTCTGCTTGCTTGCTTTATCCCTCTTTTGCGGACTACGGCTACGGTATCACTTACGAAGTCCATATTCCCTACACGATGTTGCGACATATTGCGCAGTGTTATACCAGTGCCACTACCGAAGCTGAGAAGGCCTTCGCTTTCGCTCTGCAAGATCTCATGAACCATGTCGATGAGCGAATCTTTGATGGGAACCCGTGACAATCGTATGCAATGTTTGGCGCGTGCTTTTATGCTCTGAAAATCAATGCCTTGATGGTTCTTGGATAGTCCCGGCGCTATGATGGATGATTACACTAGCGCAATCAAAGTCAAGCTTGCATCTTCAAGAGTGTTTCTATGTGAAGAATCGTTTGGTGAAGATACCCCGCGGTACATTTCGCAACTGGGGCAGCAGCAGATAAGAGACTGGGTATCGTGCGGCTGCGTTGCTGTGAGCAGAGACACTGAGGCTGGATCGGACATGTTTTTCTCTTTGCGTAACGCTTACAATGATACGGGAGTGGTCTTTGCCGACCAACGGAGAACCCAGCTTGGCCAATTCGAGCCACACCATGTAGCGGAGTATTTGGGCAAGCTGGCCCATTGTCCAACGTTTCTGAAGGCGAACGGCGCACGCTTAGTCAGGGGAATCACGTATTGCGTCTCGCTTGCGGTTCTGTCAAGTGATTCAGTTCCTCGTGATTGCTTTATTGTGAGTCGCAAGCAGGAGCAAGCCTTTTACGCGACCTTGGCGATTCACCCGGCTTGCTCTTGGGTTCTGTCGCTCCGTTCGAGAGCTTTGAGCTTTCGTCTTCCTGGCGTGAGGACAGATCGCGTAGCGAACGCGACCGCAAAAAAGCGAAAGCGGTCTCAGGACAGACTCACTAACTGTGAAGAAAGTGGTGGATCATTTTGAAAAACGAGAGAAAGTGGACATTGCGACTGCGAACGCTTGAGCAGATGGAGCCTTCAGGTCCATGGGTCTCCGACTCACAAGATCCTGGGATTACGGTGCTCTAGCGCGTGCCCCGTTTAGTCTGAAGCTTATGAGCTACAGCGGTTCATTATTTAAGTCGTATTTATTAGTAATAACGAGGCATCAATTCATGACTCCAAAGTGGTAAGCATTGATCAATTCAAAGTACCGAGAGGGTTCTCCTTGTGGGACATTTCCAGCACTCGCGTTATGCATTTCCATTCACGCATCGTTTGCGATATGCTGCCCATCGTTGCTGCTCCATGTACGGTCTCAGTTTGAAGGAAGGATTGGAAGATTGGATGAATGAGTGGTGGTGGTGATGTCTAGTTGGTGGGTCTCTATGTTAATTTAGCTATGGTATTTGTTTGGGTTGGGGTGCAACGCAATGCATCTACATGAACTCGCGCAGAGCGGCTGCGATCTTGTGGTAGCCACGAGAACTAGCGTACTGCGGCAATAAATAATCGGCCGAGACCTTGACCGAGGGCTTGGCGTGGAAGTGCAGCAGCATGCGCACGACCAGCTCGTCATCGTCTTCGGTCGAGATGACGTGGAGCGACAGCGGGGTCTGCTGGCGCATGTTGACCGCATTCACGAACGCGCCGGCCTCCAGCAGCATGTACACGGCAGGCGCGCCCTTGCGCGCGTTCACATTGGCCGCGGCGTAGTGCAGCGGGTGGTTGCCGCGGAAGTCCGGGTACTTGAGCAGCTCGGGCTGCTCCTGCAGCAGCTTCTGCATGCTCAGCACGTCGCCCTTGCGCGCCGCATTGTGCAGCGCCGTGCGGCCGTACTTGGGGTCGACCTCGACCTCGATCTTCTTGGGCACCGCCGCGTCGGTCTTGGGCGAGATCGAGACCTGGTCGCGGCCGTTGATATCCCGTGCCGAGCTAGCACGCGGGCGCGCGAGGTCCTCGATGCGAAGCGGTTCGTGCTTGATGCACGGCGCCGAGTTGGAGCGCGACGTGCGCGAGTTGCTGGAGGCTGACCTGCGCTGCTGCATTCTGACGGAGCCTCTGGACGAGAGCTGGGCCACGGACGAGGGCTTGAGAGCGACGCTCACGGCGGTCGGGTCCACTGTCGTGGTCTCCGAGATAGCCGAGAGCTCGGGATTGAACCGGCGCTGGGTCGGACGCATTGATTCGGTGGCGGATGCGCTTGACAGACACGTAAGCAATTGGGGAATGCAGTGAGGAAGCCCACGCGGTCTCGTGGCAGATGATGCGCATCACATCGCAGACCGATCATGCGATGGTCGCGGTGGCTGCCGAAACTCCGGCTTGTTCCAAAGAGTCAGCTGCTTTCTGAGCGAGTTCGCACTTCGTTGTCACAACGTGCAAAGACAAATAACCCAAGTCGAAAAACTGATACTAGCGAAAAAACCGTGGTTCAGGGTGGATTAAATGACCAGATGTGTGGGTTTTGCGATTGGATTTTTCATATTCAGATCCTGGATATAGTTTTACCCAGATGCAATTGTTGACGGACGTATGGATTTTCTTTTCGAGAGACTGCACAGTCGGGGCCCGGCCTGATTTGTGACGGTCTGAGTGCGTTTGACAGCCCCAGGCTTCAGGTGCACCCACCATCTCTATGCTGCCACAGTCAAGAATGTTGGACTCCCCACAGGCGCATGGTCTTCCCACCACGCAAAATGGTGCTACAGTACTGGTGGGCTTTTCTCCTGCTCCCGATGACTCCAGCATTCATTCCATAGACTGCACATTCAGAGAACTGCACATAGAGCTGAAGACTCTGATTCTCTCGCGCACGAGCTTCGATACTTCAGATCTTTGCAGCTTAGATACCAGGTACATAGTTGCTGTTGTAGTTGAAAATTTGGCTTTGGTCAGCTGGGCGGATGCATGTAAGGACGCTTGGAGCTCTGTAATGGATACAGCCGCAGGCAGCAGTCGTCCATTTGAACTACGTACAAAGGTCGGTCATGTAAAGTGAGGCGTGTTCACCGATGGCGGGGCCGTCCATCTGCTGCAGGCGCACGCGCAAAGCCCCCTGAAGATCTCGCTATGTTTCCGCCGAGGAAGCTGTTAGTTAAACTGGGGTACAGCCTCTACGAAGCAACGAAGCTATCGTCCCACGGCCTGTGCACTCTCCCCAAGACAGTCACTGGCTCCGTTGGATGTTCGTGCGCCTGTAGCCAGCTACTTTGTCGTAGATCCAGCTCATCAAGCAGTGAGCCGGAGAAGCTACGGTATCAATCGACAAATCAGCAATCGTCTTGGGGTACGGTTATGCAACTTTGCTCCCCGAGAGGGTTACCCTTACATTCATTCAGCTCAAAAGGTAACCTAAGCTCTCATCGGTATATTCAGACCATAATCGGTATTTCATCCGGTATACCCCGACCTTTAAAACCGCTATGTATTGAGCTCCAGAGCCACAATCTTCCGATTTGTGCTGCAGTACTAATCGTCTGTTATAATATCATGCTTCAGCATCCATTGACTGCACTGTTCAAATCCGGTAGATGCAGAGTGTATTATTACAACCCTAGCTCTCTCGCGCACCGCTTCGATTCTTCAACTCTGTGTAACATTAGCCTATGCTCTATGATTCGCGCATTCAAAATCTTCTTCGCGTTGAATTTTTGGCCTGGATCAGCTGGGAGGATGCATGTAAGAGCTCTGGGGCTCTGTAATGGGAGCAACGAGGCTGTTCATTCGACAAAACTGAGAGAGGCTTTTCTTGGTAAAGAGAAGCGAGTTTACCCATTTCCACCCAGAAAAACTGCTCGTAGTCTAGCGAAGAGGCAGTCTCAATGAAGCGACAATGTGTGCGTCCACGGCCATACACTCTTCATCGACCCCATGGGCTCCTTTAAGATTCATGCGTCTGTAGCCAGCTTTGATCTCTGGCTCAAGTGAGCCGGAGAAGCCTGCGGGACACAACTCGGCAATCGCGCATCCTTGTGCGGCTATGCAATCAGCTTCAGGCGAGTGTTCAGCAGGTAGCCGGTACATTCAGTCCAAAACCGGTTTATTTTCCAACCGGTATCCTCCTTTGAAATACCGGTAATACCCCTCCTTTGCTTTTTTTTCGGCGGGAAACAGTGCGCCGCAACTGCCGCGCTCTGATTGGTGGAAAGCGTGATCAGCGTATTTCAAACTCAACCGTTTTCGCGCGAAGAGCGAATTGACTGACGATCGAGCGTCAGTCAGTCGCTGTTCAAGCCAAGAGCATCTCTCCATCTCCATCCATCTCCCCCTCCTCTCCTCTTCCCCAGAGAGCGCAGGTGTGTGCACGTGGCATCGCTTGGCCTGCCTCCCCTTGGAGTGCGCATGCGTCTCGTACTGACGGCTGACTGGCTCGGTGTTTGATGTAGTGACGACCATCAGCAGCAGCAGCAGTAGTATTGCGCAAGATCTTCTCTATTGATACACTCGAATGAAGATGCCGAGTGTGGACCACCGCCATAAGCTCATGAGCCCCATGCGCCACAAGCAGCCGGCGCAGGTGTCGTCAGTCACGGGCACGCCCGTTACGCCGGCCGCCATCCGTCGCGTAAGTCGTCGCGTCGACAGCTATCGTCGCGATTGATTGCCCATGAGATTGACTCCGATACTGATGGTGCAACAGGTGCACGAGCGTCGTCACCACCAGCCGAGCCCCAATCGCACTGAAGCCGCAGCTGCCATGATGCATCTCTTCTCCTCCTCCACCACAGACGAACTGCCAGTCGCCAAGGTAGGAATCCACAGCTTCGGTTCACTCTTTGGATCGTGTATTAACGGATGGATACTCTCTCTGCAGGCGCGTAAACTTGGAAGCCTCGCGGCCGGTGGCGCGCGACTCAAGCGTCGATACGTGCGCAAGAACCCGAGCGTCATGAAGCAGGCGCTCGAGGCCGCCGCCAAGAGCGAAGCACCAGCGGATGCCGATATCTCTAGCAGCAACCAGAAGACGAATAACACAGAGACTGCGGAAACAGCCGCCAGCGATGACAAGGACGCCAAGACAACGGAATCAACAAAGGACCAGAAAACAGCAGAGGCCGGGGACTCGAAACTGCTGGCGTTCCGTGAATACAACCGCAAGGAGAAGTCGCTTGGACTGCTCTGTGAAAAGTACGTTCGCAAAGACGCGCGCACAGGCTGCTGTACTCAGCTCTCAAGCACCACTAACCATTCTCTTGTTGTAGCTTTTTGAAGCTCTACCGTGATGACCACCTCGCGGAGATCTGTCTGGACCGTGCCGCACGGGAGCTGGGCGTCGAGCGCCGACGCATCTACGACATTGTCAACATCCTTGAAAGCATTCATCTTGTGAGCCGCAAGAGTAAGAACCTGTACAACTGGCACGGTTTGAGCGCTCTGCCAGTGTCTGTTGAAGCCATGCAGCAGCGCTACGACGAAGCTGCGCTGCAGACAGCCTCAGGGTCGTCGTCCAGCACTGATTTCAATTCACGAGGTGGGTCTTTGAAACCGCTATTGGTGTCCTGGCAGATCACAGCTCACGTGGCCTTGATGTTTCTGCAATGACAGCAGACCGCCGGCGAGGCAAGTCGCTATCAAAGCTCAGTCAGATGTTTGTGCAGCTTTTCCTTGTCAAGGTGTGTTACGACATTTACAGATTTTGATGAGAGAACCGCATTTGCTTATCAATGCTTTCCCATCTTCGTGGCAGGACGCTTGCATCATTCCGCTCGATGAGGCCGCCAAGCAGCTCATCCAACTGGAGGAGACTGAGAACGAAGAAGACCGCCAACTGAAAAGTAAGTTCACACCGTAGATTCCACGAGCTCGCTGTGGAGCAAGGTCCTAACGACCTCATTTGTAATCTTGCAGCCAAGATCCGCCGCTTGTATGACGTGGCCAATGTGCTTGTGAGCGTCGGCCTGATCGAGAAACTGCAGCTGGTGACCTCTCGAAAGCCTCTATTCCGGTGGAAAAACCGCCCGGCTGGTTCTGTGGTCTCGACCAACGACCGAGTCAAGATGGAAGTTTCAGAATCGGCGGATGCGGTCATCGTGAAAGCTGAGCCGTCAATGTCCGGCGACGACGAGATGATGCGTGCTGAAGATGAAGACGAGGTGATTAGAAGCTCACAGTCTGGTGACAGTGAAATGTCAGAGGAAGGCAGTGATTCGTCTCAGTCCGACAGCCCTGATGCTCGTGAGACGAGCAGCAAGAAGAGGTCGCTGCCGACGAACGAGGAGAGATCATGCAAGCGAATCAAACAAGAGATTGAGCCAGTCGTTCCCGAGACAGCGTCGCAGTCTGCTGATTCAAGTGTCGTCGACCTTACTGTTTCCACCGATACACTGCTCCAGTTTGACGCACAAAACGCACCTGTGCATCCACAGCTCGTTCTGCAGCAGCAACAGGAACAGCTTCAGCTGTACATGCAGCAGTACATCCGCGAATACGTCCATTTCAAGCTCGCTCAGGAATCGTCCTCCAATGGCGTTGCCACTTCGTCCGAAGCTTCGATCGCGTACATGGCTGAAGCGATCCACAGTACACCATTGAGCCTTCCGTCACTGACGAACCGCGTGACTGGAGATCTCGTGGGCAGCCTTCAGGATCTGCTGTTCCCCGCCAACAACACGAGCCCGCAGTGCGTGTCTGAGTTCTTCCATAGCTCCTCAAGCCGACAGCCCGTGAACAAGCCACCCGCTGTTGCTGCCAAGACTACCTTATCGGCCATGGTGTCGAATTCAAATGACCAAGAAAACCCGACTCGCAACCTCTCAACTGCGCTCTCCATGCCGCACACTTAAACAGCACGGAAAAATCTGTAACTATTTAAAGGATCTGCTTTGAGCCATTTCCAAGTATGACGAGACGATGCAAAGACGATGTCGAGTGCGTTTGCAAGTGAAAAAAAAGTAGTAGCCTTTAGCTGTTGGGCGCGACATGACGTTGGTGAATTGTGATGGCGCGTATGCTGTAAATTCAAAATACAATAGATGAATATTTTTGTACAAAGGAATTCCAAGTCCAATCGCAGCCATACTATTCCAGTCATCCATGGTATTCGGACGTGTTTCACGCTGTCTCTGCATGGAGATAAGTAGTCCATGAGTTATTTGGCGTTCTTGGTGGAGGAACGAAGTGCTAGACATCACACAGTAGACGTTAGATTCCTTCATAGCGTGCGAAGCATCAAGAGCGCATTTACCGGTGGGATCGATGAGGCTCCAGGAACATTCGGAGCGGATACAAGAAACCGGTCCCAGTGGCAGCGTCTGGAGATTAACGTTTCCATGTCGATCGTATCAGGGTCCGTAAACACATTACATGGCTCATTTCGAGGCATTGGCGCATCGGATTCGACTGTGTTTTGAGATTGAGATGCGTTCTCTGGCGGCGTGGGGACGTTGGTTCTAGGCCGTTTGGGCCGCTTCTCGAGGCATTTCATGACCATCTCTCGGGTTTGCTGAAGCAAAACCCGTTCTTCTTCGTCCAATGGAGTGCGTTCTATTGCATCAGGCACGCCATAAACGAAAATCAACTTGCGTCTCAAGGAATAGCCCACACGATGCTTACGTTCCCGTCGTCTTTGCTCCTTGAGATCAAGCAGCAACAGCACTTGCTTGGCCCTTTCCCGCTCCTTAAGCAGTTGTTTTTTGTGAACAAGTGCGCTCTGCCTTGGAGACTGTTGCCCCGGTGCACTCAGCTCGGCTTCTTTCGGTTGTAATCCCTGTTTGTGTTTGCTCTCATCGCTGCAGAAAGCAAAGCATACCAGTCACTTCCTCACTCGTGCCAACTCCTTCCAGAACCAAGACTCACAGCCCGGTCCTTGAGACGGTCATCGCTCTCTGAATCGTGCTTTCAGCCTGCCTCTGTGTCTTGGCTTCCCGCCGCGCTTTCTGTCCATGATAAAGCATAGTAATGAAGGCCTGGCATCGGGTGTTCCAAGCCAGACACGAACCTTTTTCAGCTGGATCCGCTGGGCGAATCGCTTGATCTCGACCAATTGATCTGGTGGCAGGTGGATCGAATGACTCGCGAGCTCCTCGATCTCGCTCTTCAGTCCGGCGCATATCGCGCGCTTTCGGTCTCGCTGTGCTCTCAAGCGTGTGAGTTCGAGCTCTTGCGCCTCGGATTCTGCGCTCAAGCGGTTCTCCTGCTCCACGACTTCTGCTGCGACGCTCTGTAGTTGCTCCAAGAGCGTCTGCATGCGCGCCAAGCGCACGCGAACTTGCCTAAATGAACACCACATACAGGCGCATGAGAGTCGCGCAACAAATGCCAATCGATCGCTCAGACCAACATACCTGAGGGGCGGATCTCGACGCTTGGGCTCTGGAGGCGGAGCCTCAATACCTTGCAGATGCTGGCGCTCAAACGATTGCAGCCAGAGTGCGTCTGGATCCACAGGTAGTGGCGGTGGAGGGCGCGCGAAGCGCGGCCCAGGAGCATAATACTGGTGTGGTGGAGCGTATGCCATTATCATTGGACGTGGAGCGTAACGAGGAGGACAGCCCATCGCATGCGGCGGAGATGGCCAAGGTCTAGCTCCCTGCATTGCAGCGGCTAATGGGTGCGCTGTCCATTGCGGCGGCGGCGGACGAGGCCGACCCACTGGAGGAGGCCGGTGGTAATGCATTGGGAATGCCCTTTTCTGCTTCAAATACAAGGACGCCTCCCATGCAGGTGGGGGCGCTATCGATTCATTGTGGCTACTCTACTGTTATGCAATGCCACAAGGCTTGAATGTGTGGATACAACGGCACCTCATTAGCTCAGCACAGGCTTGGGCCGTGTCGCGAACAACACGCGGGTTCGCGCGATGCCCTTGACTTCGTACTGGGGCGGCGCTGAGTCCTTCGCGTCTCCAGCCGCCGACGATGCGACTTCCTCTGCCTCTCTATTGGCTATAGCGGGGACTCCACTTGCCCTCACACGCTCCAGGATCGCGAGCGGCTTGGCGAGCTTGACCACTTTGCCCGTGAGCTGGTGGTTGCCGATGCGCAGCGTGGGCTGACCGTTGATGTAGCTGAGCTTGCCGATCTCCACGTTCTTCATGCTGTTGTCCGTAGTACCGGCCGAACCGTCGGCCTCATTGGCCACGAGCTGGCCCTGGAACTCCACGATGCACCAGTCCTTCGTAGCTTCGTCCACACACACCGGCACCAGCATCTTGATTGAGCGGGCAGCGCTTTTGGCGCCAAATATGGGACCCCAGTTTCATGTGCAGCACACTATATTACACATCGAGGTGGTCCACGCGTTTTTAGGGTGTACACTTTATGGTGTGTTGGCACCACACTATCTCAGGGCCACCAATTACGGTGGTCCGCATTTTTTGTGGCGAAGAACGAGGGGGAGACTTTGACAAGATGCTGGGATTCGTGCGCGCCAAGGGACTCGCGCGCTTCGCCATGGGCGCTCGCGCCGCCAGCACGGTGGGCGCCACGCTCGAGGAGGCCGTGGAGCGCCTGCCGCATAAGGAAGCGCTGCGCAGCGTGAAGCAGGACATCCGATGGAGTTTCAAGGAGCTCAACGAGATCGTGGACGAGTTTGCGCACGGCCTGCAGAGCCTGCAATTCCAGCCTGGTGACGTGCTCGCGGTCTGGCTGCCCAACAACGCCGAAAGCGTGGTCACGCAGCTCGCTGCCGCCAAGGCCGGCGTCACGCTCGCGGTCATCGAGCCCGAGATCTCGACCGCCGCCGAAGTGGAGTACATCCTGCACGACAGCAAGGCCAGCGGCATCCTGTTCGAGCCCAAGATCGCCGGCCGCAACCAGACCGAGATCATCCAGGGACTGCTCCCGGAGCTCGACAGCTGTAAGGAGACGTGCATCGCGTTTGCTGTGGAGTTGATGCGTTACACTGACCGCCCTGCTTTTTCTAGTCCGTGAGAACTACGAGGTGCTCCGCAACAAGCGTTTCCGCAACCTACACACCGTGATGTCCACGAACTATGACTACGTGGAGGGCATTCTGTCGTTCCGTCAGGCCATGGTCAACGCCCCGGAGCCGCACGTCATGGCTGCTGTCAAGAAGACACTCAACGAAAAGACGCCCCTCGCGGTCGCCTACTCCAGTACGTCCATTGGCGCTCAACCACTCACAGGCGCTGGACTCAGCATCTAACGCCTTACCTTTTTCTCTCTCTTTGATAACAGAGGTTGAGGGCCAGAACCCCAAGAAGAGCGGTGTGATCACGCACGGCGATCTTCTCAAGCGCGCCAGCGACCTCTCAAAGAAGTACGTGCCTAGACAAAGGGATTATTGGCTGGCTAGCAAATACTGACTTGCCAACGCGTGTGTGTGCTTCATCAGGCTCTCGCTCACGTCCTCGGACAAGATCCTGCTCACGGGCCAGGACGGCGTGACCTGCGCACCGCTGGCTGCCATCGAACACAGCTCACTCGTTGTGCTGCCGTCGGCCGAATACAACGAGGAGGCTGTCAAGTACGCGCAGCAGCTCGAGTCGTGCAGTATCGTGGGCAGCGCTGAATTCAAGCGCGTGTAAGCGGGTTGGACGCTTCTCTTGGAGAGTTCAATGGGGCGGTACAACAGCAGACAGCGAGCCCAACACCGATGCGAGAGACATGAAGATTAAGCATTCGAGCTCGATATACGAAAAGAATAACGATTTGCCTTATGCTCCGGCAGACTCTGCTCTTGTACTCGGACTGGCCAGACCTTTGCTCTGCTTCGTACCTAGGAATGCATCATGACTCAATCCGATCACAGCGGCGAGATACGAAACACACTGAGATTTGGCAAAAGACGTTTGCCTAGCATGTACATTTATCTGTATCTCTGCAGGGTTCCGTCCACCTATATCCCTCACATGCATGATCAAATGCGCATCCGACTCGACAGGATATCGGGATACATCCAAAGCAAGGCGAAGGCACTTGCCACAGAACACTTCCATGTCAGCAGCAGAGAGAAGCGCTTCAAGCTCAAGATCTTTTGGCCACTTGAATCAATGGTTTCCAGTGCTTTGATTGGTCCGTACGCAATATATTCTATTCTCTGATTGGCTGAAAACAGTTGTACAAAGGAAATCCCGTCGAGTGCGACGATCAAAGAAGATCTTTGTCCACAAAGGCCACGCGCTACCTTCCGCCAGGCCCCATAGGCGGCATGGAGGAGGACATCGATGTGCCCGTGTTCGCGGGGCTCACGCCGCGGAGCATGCGGGCCGTGACCCGCGGCGACAGTATGAGCGCCAGCGGCCGCATGCCCCTGGACGACGAGATGATCATCGACCCCTTGGTTGCAGTGGCAACATC
This sequence comes from Elongisporangium senticosum, assembly GCA_023335835.1. NCBI lineage: Eukaryota > Oomycota > Peronosporomycetes > Pythiales > Pythiaceae > Elongisporangium > Elongisporangium senticosum. The sequence continues at coordinate 27,113 of JAADVQ010000013.1, read as the reverse complement.
CACGACGACGACTTCGGCCAGTGCGGGCACGGACTTGCGCGACGAAAGTGCGGACGCCATGGCGGCTGGGGCCGCGCTAGTCGACGACGGATGGATGCCCAAGACCGCGCGCCTACACTCGGGCAAGACACGGACTTGCGTGGTCTGCTGCGCGCCGTTGCAGTACACGACGCTCTCGAGTTGGGACGAGTACCTGCAGAGCGAGGAGTATCTGCTCAGTCTGCAGTCGAACTTGCTGAACGATACGTTTATATCGGGCTTGATCTGCGGAGACAGCGCCGGGGGCGATCTACCCACGGAGCATCGCATGCACAAGAACCGCAAGACAAAGTGCCGCCAGAGCGTGCATGACTACCTCAACATGACCAGTGCCGGTGTCATCGACCCTGTGGGCAAGGAAAAGGCCTCTATCCGCACGCTGGAGGAAATGCTCATCACGGCGTTGCCAACGCCAGTGTTTACGCACGTGCTGGAACGTCGCCTTGCTGTGATTTCGCACAGCTCCGAGATTGCCTGCCAACTCATGAAAACCCGAAGCATGTTCAAGATGAATCGAGCAGTGGTCTCAGGCAGATCGGATGTGGAGCTGCACCACTTGGCGATCCACACGCTCGCTGCACTGCTGCAATCGTTTGACTATGGTAATGTGAATGCCATGCAATCGTTTGAAGAAATGTCCCGACTGCTGAAGTGCTTTCCGGTTCTCTCGCTGTTTTCATTTTGGAGCCCTCCGAAGCGGCAGCCTGAACATAATCTGCCCGTGACAAAAGACATGGTCGAAGCATCGTCATCGATGACCACACCACGCAACCATGCAGCTGAATTCGCGGTTGATGAGAATGGCAGTACTTACTGGCAGTCTCTTCCTCGCCCCGGAGTGACCCATTTTACAATCCAGCATCCCGACGCATCGCTTGTGTCATCAATCTCAATTCGCTGGCACTTGAAGTGCTTTCCGCAACGGGTTGCAATTCAGTATCGAATCACGGACAGCTCAACCTTTGTTCAATTGATGGAGCAAACAACATCGCCACCAGAGCATTTTATTACGCGATTTCCGGCGAACTGCGATGCGATTCGCATTGTGATGACGGGCATCCCGGTCGCAAATCGAAACGCCTTGTATGCAATCGAACAATTGGCGTTGCATACACCATCTCCCAACACGCTTTTTGTTGATTCCAAGACCACCATAATCGAAGTGGCAAAATGGCTGCTCGGAGCATTGTCATCCAAAAACGAAGATATCATTGTGGAAGCCATTGGAGCTTTAAAAGCTTGGGCGTTAGCGACCGCGTCTCTCGGCGCGACGCTGCTTTTTCTGCAAATGCTGTTGTGTTTTGAAGGCAAATATTCCGTATCAAGTAATCTTGGAATCGGGCGATTTGCACTTGATCATGCGTATTTGTTGTATGAAGGCATCAAAGCGTATCGAAAAGATGAAGATTGCAGACTAACAAGAGGAGATGTGAACAAGAAATCTAACGAGTCTCGAAAAGTTCGCGCACTTTTTGAGGCCCCCGTATGCTCTGCAGGTGTCACGATTGAAGATGGTGGGCTCGCTGTGCGCACACGAGAGACAAGTTATCAATATGCTGCCGTTAATGTCGGTATTTCATCAGGAAAAGCATCATGGAAATTTCGGCTGGACAACGATACTGTGGACGATGAAATGACCTGCTTTGGTGCTGCCATACTTCCAGTTACTGTCAGTGGATACGATTCTTCACCAAACTTATGGATGTTGCGAGGTTACAATGGAAACTTGTATGCAAGAGGACATAAGTTGAGTCGCTCGATTGGCAAAGTACATCCAGGTGATATCGTTCAAATTGATGTCGACATGAGTGATGGAACCCTTGCATTCAAAATCAATGACACCGATTATGGTGTTGTGTTTACTGACTTGGGTGGTCACGAAATCTTTCCAGCCGTTTCGTTTTATGGATCCGGAAAGGTTATCACACTTCTTGACGTTTACAAATGGGATGATCAGGATTCTGGAAACACCGATATTGATCCTTTGTATCTCTCTAATCTGAAGGAGTATTATTTCTCTGTCGGATATGGAACTCTTGGCAAAGGTGGACAGTTAGGGTATGCCAGTGATGCTGAGTTACGGACTCAATCGAGCACTGCAACTCCTGCTAGTCTCATTCAAATTAACGGAGAAACGAAACAACGAAGCCTTTCGACGCATCCTCCGGCTCGAGGTGATGCATTTGTTATCTATGATCTTGCTGGTGCTTATGACCGATTTGTCGGGGCTGTAGCGATAAATGACGATGTAAGTAATGAGATTTTACAGCAACGCGCTGTGTCCGCTGTATATTCAATATCTGGTGATGGAGCATTACTCTGGCAATCGAAACCTCTCGCAGAACGACGAGCGATTGAAAGATTTGAGCTCTCAGTTCGAAATGTTCGTATGCTCGAGTTAAAAGTAACCTGCCCTGGATCAAATCATTTTGCCCATGCTGTATGGATCGATCCATGTGTGTATCCACTCGAAGAATGGACATGTCTCGAATGCTCACTAGTAAATAAAGGCTCTCATCAAACTTGTATGGTATGCAAAGTGGGCTCTCGTGAAACAGGTATCAATGAAAATGTACAAGTCAATACCTTATACGATGAAGCTTCTCAACAGCTGGAAGTTTTAACAAAAGAACAGGGTGAATTGGATCGTCAAGCTCTATATGAAAGTGATTTCCCCTTTCATGAAATGGGAACGATGATACTGCGTGAATTGTACGAGTTGACAACCATGAAGTCATCAAATCTGATTGGAAACAATAGCTTTCCTTTTGAGGAACCATTTTGCCGTCAGCCAAATAAAGATGTGTTTCGTGTTCTCTTGTCGATGCTTCAGACATGTCGCCAAGAATTGCAAAATTACAAGCCAGAAAAGTGTTCCGAGAGAAGAGAAAATCTTGATAGTGAACGGTGCTTGCACATAGTTGGTCTTATTCGCGCAAATTTTGCTTGCTTCGACTCTTATGACGTGAATCCAGTCAATGATATGGGAATTTCAGCTGAGCTAATTACGGACCTTCGGTTGGAGCTAGAAATGATTGGAAATGTGCAAGACGACATTGATTTTCATTCTTTGTCTCCCACCGTCGTTCAAATAGCTGCAGCCGAGACAATCATTACAGGGATTCCAGTTCTTTATTCTGCTCCTGAACAGAAAATTGATTTGCTACTTCGCTTACTTCGAAATAATTCAGCAGCTCGCTTCGACGGAGAATCATCTCGATTCTTTATGCTAACATCGCTATTACGCATACTTTCACGCCCTGGTCAAGACGGTATTTTAACCTTTTTTCCTGTTGAAAATGAAGACATTGACTATGACGTGATGGATTTACTGAGTGATTCTGCCGCTTCGTGCATGGAGGGTGTCAAAGAAGCGATTTGTCTTCTAATTGAAATGGTATCTGACAACAAAAGTAATGACTCTTTCATTGCGCAATCAAAATCTAATGAGCTAGCTGAGGGTGCAATGATGCTGTTGAAAACGTACCAATTATATCTACTTGCTGGAGCGGTGGAGCAAACCAAAAAAACTACATCAAACAACTCATCCGAAAATGAACTTGCTATACTTGACCATAAGCAGCAACATCAAAACCGTATTTTCCTTCAAGAAGCTGTTTCGCAATTTGGGTCACTTCTGCTCAATGTTTGCCGACATCTTGCAGAAGAATTGGTTGTGGATCAAACAGAGCGATCATTTTTGGGTACAAAGTCAGAATTTTCTTGTGCGGAATCATCTAAGGTACCTTTACTCTCAGAGTTGTTGCCATGGTTTATTTCTTGCTCGTGCTTGCTTCGGCGCCAACAGTGGCTTGCACGAACCTCTCTCCCGGCTGTGACGAGATTATTAGGTGTATTGGATCACTATTGCTCTGAATTAGATATCGTCAATAGGTCAGACGGTCGTCTACGAAAATTGGAAATGCACATTAAGGCCAGAGCAATTGAATCACAGGAAATGGAGCGCATGGTTGCTGTGGACAAATCTTTGGGGGTGCATCATCAGTCAACCAAACAAATGTACAATGTATTCAAGCATTTATACACCGGCGATAAAGATCATTTTGACGGACAAATCGGCTTTCAATTTGAAGCGACAAGTACTTTTTATATCGTTGCCCTTGGCCGCTCTGTGAATCCTGTGAAAAATGGAGGGAGATTGATACGCCAGCATACTGTGCGCCTGTGGGAAGAGGCCACACAGACTTTAATTGCGCATGTTTCTGTGAGTGGTTCATCGCGAAAAGATGAGCTGGGATATGCTGTTGAAACTCTGTCGGCGCCGGCTAAATTGACGCAAGGAAAGCTGTATCGACTTACTACGCAAGAATATGCTAATGGTGGTGATCCATGGTACAAAAAAGAAAATCTCCCGGACGAGGAATACGATAGTTCATACATCAAAATATTGCGCGATTGTTATGCGTCTGGATCTCCGGGTTTCCCTAATTCGCAAAATCTTAGCGGTGCAGCGTATGGTGTTCCTACATTTCTCGTTGAAGGGAAAAATCCACTGGACTCAATACCACGATTTGTTCCGCGTCATGGATCCTTTGATGTCAAATTCAATGTCAAGCGAAAGTTGAATTCTGTGCTTGTGAGTCACTCTGGTACTTCTGTGCAAGTTGTCGGCGAAAGTGACACTTGGCGAAGCTGCTTTTTGCAAACTTCAGTGATTCAAGGTGTGCATGCGTTTGATTTCATTGTAAAGAGCATCCGCACTGGAGGTATGGTGTCAGGGCACCTCTGTGTTGGCGTGGACTGGAACATGAGCGTCAACGGTGTCAACTCAACTTCAAGATGCTATGAAACGTTTCTTGGCAAAAGTAGTACTAGCATTGGGTGGATGCCATCGATTGGGACGTTATGGGTTCAGGGCCAAAAAATTTCTTATGGAGATAAGCTTATTCTATCCTCTGGTGATTTGCTTACTCTCGTTGTGGATTACGACCTACAGACGTTATCATTTGCGTACAATGGACGCGATATGGGTATTGCTGTCCGTGCATCACAACTTCAAGCATACTCTTTGGAACTGAAAACTTTGCCTGATGCACTTGCTCCTGGAGTCTCGATCTTTGGTCCACATGATGTAGTCCAGATACGGCCAGCTGGAATCGCTCAATCAACTCTACGCATTCACTGGTTATTTGACTTGCACAATTCTATTGCATCTCTTGCGGGTAGGTTGGCAAGCACCTTAATTGCTGGGGACCCAGTTGATGGAGTAGAAGAAGAATTACTACCTTGGTTGCAGTCACCTCTTCTCAGTGGCGGCATTTTAGAAGATTTACCGATGATTGGAGCCAGTGATCGCAGAGAAAGCATAACTCAAAGCTGGTCAAACGCTCTTCGCCTTGAATACCAAAAATATCCTTCCGTTGATCAAGTGTCGAACATTAACATACTTCCTGAACCTTCGCGTGGGTTAGGCGAAGATGGAATTGACATTGGAGGAACATCAAAACGCGGTTCAAGAACAAATGAAATTGAGTCAGCACTTCGCGATACAGATTTTTTCAGTAATTTGATTCGCGATATGTCAGATGATGGACCCGCTCAAGTTATTTTATACTGGCTTGAAAAGCATTCTCCGGATCGCTCTTTTCTAAGCCGACTAGGCAGATTTCCAATATGTGAACGTCTGACGTGCGCAGCTTTGGTCAAACATGCACCAGCGCATGTACTACATGAGGTTCAAGCAATCATCGCCGGTGCTGAACATGCCAAAACCATTGGTGATACGTCATTTTTTGATAATTCCAATTTGGTTCCGTCTGAAGACTTACATCTTGTGTGGAGCCAAATCATCACACTTCGCCATTGGTTGATAAAAACTAGGCAAGAGTATCGAGCAAAAGAGGCTGATGAATCACCCTCGAAGCCGTCTGGTCGAACATATAACCCATTAGATGCGTCTAGTGAAACCGTTCCAGCGAAAAGGAAGGTATCGGATGTCATCGACTTGCATGAAAAGATTGCTATACCAAAAACCTTTGACGAGCTCTTGAATCAAGTATGTGAGCGAGCAGAATTTTTGTGCTTGCTTGCACCACCTTCTGAAGAACGTGACCGGCTGGGAGTTAGTTCTCAAATTGCGCTTAGCAATCTAGCAGAAAAGTGGAGTGCACAAAAAACACCTCCATCCCTTCAACCTATGGTTGAGAGATGGAAAAGTCTGAGTAAATCAGATCTTTCAAAATGGTCTGGTATAGTGGATGTGCTGCGTGCTCAGCATCGGTGGCGCAAAAGACGAACATCAATAAGCGCTCCATCGGTGGAAGGAATGCCTTCAACTAATGCTTCAATTAACGTTGGCGAATGTGGTAGTGAAAGTCCCGCAAAAAAAGTTTACCATTACAAGGACAGCTTTGCGGCCATGATGAAAGCATGTGATTTGTATGTTCGCACAGGAATTGGGGCACCGCCAGAAGTATTGCGAGCTTTACTCGAGAGACGGCAAAAACGATCTGAATCTCGTCTATTCGGGCTTCAAGCAATGAAAAATATTTTGAGCCTTCTTTCGTACGATTCTGCTCGTCATAACGTTATCATATTCCTTCGCCCAGCATTGCGTGGCTTTACGGATGATGAGAAAGAATCAAGAGAGCTAAATGATGGCCAAGCAATAGCAGAAACGTTTCGTGCAACAGTGAGACACCACTATTTGAAAGGATTGGAAGGGTGCAACAGACCAACCATCGACAAGGTTCAAAAAGCATTCTGTGACCTGTATTCATACTTAGCTCAGTTACTGAGTGGAGAAGCGCCCATGGATTCTCAGCTTAAGCAAGCTGTTTTGTGTGCTTGGAGTCTGGATTTTGAGCCTCGAGATCATCCATTTTTGCTGAAGTCAGGAATTATAACGATTCTACACGACATTTTCTCCGCCAATTCGATTCGTAGTGAGTCGTCCGAGGATGGAAAGTACATGAAAGCGTTAGCTAAAGAATATTCCTCAACTCCTTTGGAGTCTGGTACAATCGCTTACACAAACATGAATTGGTATCCCCTGTCTGAACAGTTTGTTCAACAAAGTGCACTTCATAGCGGATACGTAACGAAGCGCGATATTTTACGGCTAATGCTACGATCCCCACCATTTGCATGCTCGAGGTCTTGGTGGCGCAAAAATGTTCTCAGCTCAGCATTGGAAGAAAGCATGTCACCAATTGCGCGACAAACAGCGTCATCAATGTCCCTCATGTATTCGGAATTGTTGCGAAATTTGCAATCTAAGCTCTTATGGTGCTGCGCACATTTCCTTGATCGAAAAGTACTTCAGTTTGGTATGAACTCATCATCCAGTTCGCATGGACCATCTAACCCAATGAAGCCTGAAGAAATCAGCTGTGTCGAAACGCCAGAACTCGGAGAAGTTGATGATTTTACGATCGAAATGTGGGTGTATCCAGTTGAATTGAGTGGCTATTGCTGCCTGCGAAGTGACAATGGATTACAGACCGGCAGCGTTCATCTTGAGTTTGTTGATCGACATTTGCAATTATCCGTAATGGGCAATTATCCACGCGAGCACCTATTCACGTCATTCCACTTTCGAACTCATGAGTGGACACACATCGCTCTTTCATATAAAGGATGTGAAAGGCGTGTGCAATTTTTTGCGAATGGCAAGCTTGCAGTGGAATTAAAGTATGAGCGGGTTTGCGAAAAAATTCATTTACGCGCTGCAAGATTCGGAAGCTGGATCAACAATGTTGACGCCCAAGGGAATCCAGTTACAAATGGATCTGCTCAGCGTGCTTTCAAAGGTTCAATCGCAGAAGCTCGCATTTGGTGTGTGGCACGTAAGCAAGAACAGATCTCTCGAGACTTCGAGCGTGCAATTCCATATGAGATTGAATCAGAGGCAACTTCCTCAAGCAGGTTGCTTGCATTGTGGCATTTCAACGAAGGCGAAGGTGTATGTGGATATGACAGAATTTCTTCGTCATCAAAAGCTCGGATGGAAGATAATACCGCGGAAAGTGGCGTACGTCATTCGAATATTTCGTTTTGTCACTGGGCTAAAATGAATGTACCGGTTTTATCGCATCCTCGTGTTGACGCTATGGATCAGTTTCAATGGATTAAAATGCGAAAAGGTATTATTCAATTCCAGCGTGTAATTCGAGCTGCATTTTCCCGTCGGTATATCGCTTGTGTTAAATCCTCTAGACTCGTTTGTGAATACGATGAATCTTTGACTCAACGTCTACGTTGGGATCAATGTGACAGCGATGAAGACGACCACGACGTCGAAGAAGTTGAAGACTGTACTTCGGATTCAGAAAATCTGGTTGAATTGAGTTCTGACCTGAAAATGAATCCAGTTGATGGTCTTGATTCTGCTACGAAAGCGCTGCTCAAGATTTGGAGTTCCAACACTGATGAACACATTTTAATCAAGAAACAGACGCGAAAATGTGCATGGATTGTGTTCCGATTTTTATCAATAGTTGGTATCGGCGGTATTCACGAGCGACGCGAAGGTGAGGCTATTTCAGCTGCAGCCACTGCAAAGTTGAAACGAAAGCAAAAACTTTATCAGCATCTTGGATCTGACAGCCCTCGAAGCATGCTTTCACCGATTGGACGTGGCTCTGAGTTAAGCTATGACGAAGAAGACGTACGCACGCGTACAGCCGAAGCTGCTAGTGACGCTGCTAAAAGTGCTGCAACTAACCGCAAACTTGAGGAGCCTGTATTGCAAACACTGTGGTTCTCTATGGAATTTCACCGCAAAATATTTGAAGTCATTGAAAAAGAACTTTGCCTTGCAACTGAGCTCACACAAGAAACAGAAGGTTTGACGAGAGGTCAACGTATGCCTCGGTCCATGTCTACACCTCTGAAGGCAAGAGGCGGTACTCTACGAGCAACACCAAGCGGGATCGATCCAAAAAGATCTCATCAGAATATGGTTTTTGCCGCGTCAAGCATTGGTGAGGTGCATGGTGATCGATTGGAGCCTCTTGAAGTGGAAATGTTTATGTTCAAGCTGCTTTTGTTCATGTTTTCCGAAAGCAGGGAGCCTCGAGCTTTAGAGCACCTTGCTCGACCACGGGTATTGCGAGAATTACTCCAGTTACTTCGATTGGCATCACCTCGTTGCCAACGTGTCGTGAAATTGCTTTTAAGAAGTTTGTGTGGCCGCGGCGTGGTGAAACCCAATGATGTTAGTGCGATTTTAGGATCTGAATCCGTTTTTGTGGACTTATTGCTGGATCAAGTTGCTGAGTCGGTCTGCAGTACTGCAGCTCCTTTGGCTGCTCACAGCACAAACGTGCTACCGTCAGTTTCAAATGATTCTGCTGCGATTTCCGAGTCGCTTTCAAATCCGATGGGATTTCGATCAGGGCAAATTTATCTCGTTCTTGCGTCGGAAAGTGTTGCACTACTACGATTACTACTCACAAATAGCAACTGGAAAGACCGTGTTGCTGAGTTATTGTGTTCTGCAATTCGGAATATTGCACCGATGGTTTTACGTCAAAACTCGGATGACGTAGCTTCGTCAAATATGAAAATGGAGTCATCAGATCTACGGGTACGCGCTGCAATTGTTCGAGCTGTCGGTGCACTATGCGTTTTAGGCTCGCACTCCGATTGTATTCGCATTGGCGGTAAAGTCAGCGTGACGTCCAAAGAAAGCGTCACTGAAGATGCAGGTGGAACCACTCATGCACTTGATCATGGTGAGGGGTCCGTACTTGCAACTTTAATAGAATTGAATGCGAGGTCATCAACAGTTCGCGTGGTACTGAGTTCGTCTTCGGATGAATACGATCCAAGTCACAACGTCCAAGAAGTTTCTCTTTCGGCGCTTTCACCGATAGAAGAAGTTCGTCTACCGTCAAATGTGATACCTCTGACTATGGACATGATACCAGTTATTTTACAATTGTCGTCACTGGAGAAGTCTAGCTTAATGCGGACTTTTGATGATCTTTGGCATATGCAAATCCGATCTCGGGCTCTTTTAGCACTAGAATCGATTTTGCGCCATTCTGTTCATGTTGCCAAAGATATTGTGCGTGAGGCAATGTCTCAAAGCCTATTAGCGACAGCGCTTTCTCCGTGCGGGCTAAACACTTTTGTGAGCTTGCCGTTTCTTCAAGAACGAGGGAGAATAATTTTGTGTCGACTCATTGAGGCTTCAACGCCATTAGGCAGTGCCATGTTTCATGGACTCGAAGATCCAAAAGTTCCTCTGCTTCCTGACGCTGAAGATAATATGAAGATTTCGGAGGCCAACAATGATCCTGCTGTAGAAGAGACTGAAGAGTACCGCGTACGTCGTGGCTTCGCATCTACACTTGCTGCTATGGGATTCGAGTTTGATTTGTGTATGGTGGCACTGGAAAATTCCCAAAATGATCCCAATTTGGCTGTTGAGTGGCTTATGGGTGTTGGTGCCGCTGCTTATCAGGAGCGTCAGCAAGCACAAAGGCTTCGTGCGGCCAGCCTGGAAGACAGAAGGTCGTCAAATTCTTCTGGTGGTGACGACCAACAATCACTGCGATCAAAAGCTGAAGAACTCGAGAGCATTTCTGGCATGCCATTTTGCTTAGCACTCTGTGCCTTGGACCTTTCTAACGGAGATCCAAACCGAGCAATGGAATGGCTGATGGAGCACGGAAGCAGATACATGGATAAAGCTGACGCGATTTTATTGTTGACTGATGACTTCGTGTCGAAACAAACTCTCTCTTTGGAGGATCGTTCAGCCTTAGAAGATATTGATCAACCTGATCTTTTGGTAACAGCTTCTTCAGCACTTTCCGTTAGCTTGAAATCTTTATTGGGAGATGATGAAGGAGGTGACAGCTCCCAGGTGAACGCTCTTAGTTTGGCCCCGATTTTGGCGCCACTGCCGACGAAAAAGCCTGCTGCCCCAAAGTCTACACGGTTACTCGCCCAAGTCCCGTTGCCAGGTTTTGCTGCTCTCGACCCAAACTACTTAACACCACATATTTTGTTGACAGTGGTAAGTGGCCTCGGGTCCGTCCATAATACTGCTGGAAATAGTCGGACCGGAACTTATCGCAAATTTTCTTCAGATGACGGAATTTTGATCACATTTTTGAACACTGAAACTGGTGCATTTGAAGATGAATGGCATGATGCTAAAGATGTTCGGCGGATCACGAAAATTTACGATGAAGAAGTGGTCGATGTAAATAGTATTCATCGGGTGGCTGTTAGAACTGAAAATGCCCTCTCGACTCATTATGCAAGGCGAGCAGTGATAGCTTCTCTGGCAGCCTACGATACCAGCCAGACTGATGAGGCAGATGGAGATTCAGAACAGATTGGGACATCTTTTTCAGACACAATTCTTGATGCTGTTGGAGGTGCTCGTCAATTTGTCAACTTATTGAAGCTCGTGGCTGTATCTGATCCAACATTCTCAAGTGTGCCAGAGCAGTGGATACTCCGTCGTGATAGACAACAACGGTATCTGGCAACGAACTCAGGCTCCAAATCTTATCGTCATGGATCTATGAACAAAAGACATGCGGATGAATCTGCACCACTTTTACAAAACGTCCAAGAAATTATGCTGGATATTCTACAGGAAGAAGCGCAAAGTGGTAAGCTCCAAAATGCAGATTGGCTTTGGATGAAATCAGAAAAACAAAATATTCGTGGTCAACATCAGATACCTGCGACAACAGATTCGGCAAACGTAATCGAGCACACTGCTCGTCCGGATATGTCCCACCTTAGCGTAATTGATGATGCTGAGTTTGATGATGAATTGAATCAAGCGATAGCATTATCCATGCAAGATTCAGTCGATCCGGCGATGCTGAGTGGAAGACCTACTGAAAGTTATGAAGAAACAAAGACGGATGATGGCGATCAAATTCTGCAAAATGACCTAGTGGCAGACAGGTCCTTACTTCGGTCAATTCGCCAGCCATCGTACACCGAAGCGCAGGAAGTGGCCGAGGCTTACTTTGGAGGAGTTGACAAGCATGATGGCTTATTGTCCAGTGTACTTGTGAAAGAATGTGTGAGTCATTTTGTGGAATCAACTCGAGTAGCAGGGGAAGGGGCACCAAGCAAGACGATTTCTTCGCCTACTGTCACAACAGAGTATCAATCTCTCCATCCATATTTAGGTCGCTGTGAATACATCCGTGCTGTCACAATTGATTCGTCATTTCGCTCATTGCGTGTTGTTTTTGACCAGCGTTGCAAACTTGGACATAAGACGAAGCTGTTATTTTTCTCTGATGCTGAATGTGAGCATCGGATAGGAGGAATAGACCACTCTGCCACAAGTACTGGGGCTCCCCCAGACTTGCTGGTTCATTCGCATCAATTTTGGTTCCAATTTATCGCTGCTGAAGATGATCCGGCAAAAGACCACGGCTATGGATACCGGTTCCAGGTGAAACCGATGGCAAGCATTTGCTGGTCGAATGAAAATGAAGTATTGGTGAACCCATCACTAGAGTGGGCTTGTTGGGTCCTTGAATTCCTACTTAATGAAGCCGGGGAGCTGGTGCGTCGTGGCGCTGTTCATAATCGCAAGATCTATGGTGCGTTGGTACGCTATCTACGATCCCCGGGAGCACCTTTTAAGAGTAGGGTGACTCGCCTCTTGTTGCAATTGCTGCACCAACCAGAGCTTTTTCCACCAACAGAAATTCCTGACTTGGAGGCTTTAGAAGCAATAGGTAAGCTTGCCATTGCTCGTGCAAAAACCGAAAAGGAAACCGGAAAGGTTTTCATTTCGGCCAATTTGTTACAACTTGTGGAACTTTCAGTGATGACAATGTACTCAGCATCAATATTTGAAAAATCCTTATACCCAGTTCTTCGTCTTGACGTGCCACGTGTGGAGGGACCACTTCAACTTCCAGTACCAGCTGATCGACGAGATGCGTTCGATTGTTTGAATGATGTTTCGATGATTACTCGTTTTATGCTCGGTGAAACGGATGCCCTACATAAGAATATTTTGACATCAGTGTGGTTGGATGTATACGGTGCGGCTACCAATATTGAAAGTCGTCATCCCTATGCTGTGGATTCAACCATGAGCGGTCGCCTTCAATTTGATGGTGCGCAGTCGTTGCTTGTCACGTTTGATGCCCGATGCGCAACAAATCCCAGTGCTGTACTTGAACTTTGCAGTATTGTGCGAATTACAACGACCCATCCCGATGGTAATGTTCATTCGAACCACCAAGATGAAGAGCCAGAGACAACTGAGCAGCGGACCGTGAAAAAATACAGTGGGTCACATCCTTGGACGGGGACAGTGGAACTTCCTGGAAGCATTTTGGAGTATAGCTTTATGGCTGGTGAAAATGCGCACGCTCTCTACGGAATTAGTTTATCCGTAAGTGCTGTGGGTATGTCCAAGGAAAAGCAGCTAGCGCGTGCGCTACCAAGAAAACTCGAAAGTATGCTAGATGAGCTACTTTGGTTCCAATCACCAGCTAAACGTGTTCAAGCAGATCAACCTCGACACTGGACACCAGCTATGGATGCTCAATTGGTTGATTGGGTGAACATTTACGCTGAAACAAGTGGTATTGCTTCAGTAGAAGTAAAACCGGCAGACGTGCGCCTAGACCCCACTCTTGATGGTCTCAGATGCTCTTTGCTTTTGGATTTACCGCGTGAAGAAATCCAGTTGCGATTTGGATTCTTCAAATACTTTAATCAGTGCCTGAAGGAGTGCCTGAACTTGCTTGATTTGCGTGATACGCGATCACCATGGATGATTGCGCACAAATTGCGTTGCTTGAGCTGCTGCATCTTCTTCGATCTGAAGAATACACTCGTAGAAGCTGCAATTGACGCTACAACAGTCTCAGGTGATGCAAATAACAGCAACAACAGCACCGCACGAATTACTCTGGACCGGCTTCAAGCACTTGAATCTCGAGATGATCGTGAAGTCGAACCGTCTATTTCAGAATGCTTCTTTGCTCAAGCGTTCCGCCAATTAAATCAAGTTGATCCAACCGTTTTTCGACGCAAGATTGACAGTAAAGGTCGCTTGTTTAGCGTCAAATTCCGAGGTGAGGAAGGTGTCGACTGGGGTGGAGTGTACCGTGAGGGCGCCAATTCTATGGTCGACGACTTGTTTTGTGCGCATTTCAATCTTTTCGTGCTCTGTCCGAACGGACAGCATGACACCGGTGCAAACAGAGCCATGTATCTTCCAAACCCAAAATGCGTGTCACCTGTGGCCATTCAAATGTACGAATTTGTGGGTAAGCTTCTGGGTATTTCACTGCGCACGCGCGGGGATTTTCCGTTTGCTTTCCCGTCTTTGGTCTGGAAGCAATTGATCAATGAGCCTTTGGAGCGCATTGACTTGGAAGGTACGGACGCGATGTTCGTGCAAATGCTGGATGGCATTCAAAACTGTGAAAGAGATGGAATCTTTACTGAAGGAGAGTTTGACGCCGCATTTGAGGGACTCGACTTGAAATTTACTGCGTTCGATTGCAACGGCCACGAAGTCGAGCTTGTTGAAGGCGGCAAAAGCCAGCGGGTGACGTTCCACAATCGACTCGAGTATTGTCAACTCGCTGAGCACTACCGTTTGCACGAGGGTGCACTCCAAGTCGCCGCTATGGTTCGCGGTCTATCTACTGTTTTTCCTGTGCGAGTGCTTACTCTGCTGACATGTTCGGAGATGGAGATTCTCACCTGCGGGTCACCTAAGATCGACGTCACTCTATGGAAGAAGCATACAAGGTATGATGGATACAACGAAACGGACGACACTGTGCAGCTCTTCTGGGAGGCAATGGCGTCGTTCAGTGATGAGCAGCGATCTGATTTCGTAAGGTTTGCATGGGGACGATCACGATTACCTCGTGGGAAATGGCCGCAGCCGTTCAAGCTTACCAAAAAGGGTGGACGAGACAGCACGCAGAGCTTGCCAGTTGCACACACATGCTTCTTTTCGGTCGAGCTACCTCCGTACACGAGTATGGAGCAGATGAGGAGTATGCTGCTGGCCACGATCAACTTTGGACTGGGCGGCATCCTGATGGCATGAGTCACGGTTAAAGTATCGCAGTAGGTTCTCAAATTATCAATATTTTATGTTTCCTTATACGGTTTGTGAGCTGTTTATTCTCATCTGTGACCTTACTTGACAGCTGAGCGCCAGCATCACTGACAGTTGTCCTGCACGAATGAAACCACGATCCAGATGCCTCGGATAGTACTGAAGACGACGCTAAATGCGATCAGGTACCGAAAGAATGCGTTTGTTTCCCAGAGGTTGGCCATGCGCAGCACAGTGCTGCACTGTGGGAAATGCGTCGTGAGCACAGAGCGCATCTCACTTGGGTGGAATTCCGATTGGTCGGCGTGCTCCAATATTTTCTCCATGATCAGGCAGCTCGCGTCCGGTTGGTCCAAAAACGTGGCGAGCGCCAGGTACGAAGGCACAAATCCTGGGTACCAGGCCAGAGCACGCCGCAGGCAGTTGACACGCGCTGCTAATAGATCACACTCCAGCAGTCCATTACGATTTGCCAGGTCCGTCCAGCTTGCAGCGAGCGCTTTTCGATCGGGTTCTGGCGTTTTCTGTCGTAAAAGCGCCCAGTCTTCGAGCGAAAATGCACTCGTCCAAGACGCTTCCAGGGAGCCTGATGGCAAAAGCACCAGCAAATCGCGTTCTTCTAGCATCAGGTGGTCTAAAGTATCCTGATCGTCAAACGCGTGTACTATGTCAACTGAGGTGACTTCCTCTTCGAGCAGCTGGGCCACCGCGTCGATCGTGTCCACGCAACTTTGGAATGCAAACGAGAACGTGACAACAGCCTCCATCCCATTGCGTTCGCCTTCTTGCTCAATGGTCACAGATGGCTCTGGATGGTGGCGTTCATCGTACGCTTGATGACTCTGCGGCACTGCTGGAGCCGCGTATGATTGCGTATCCCCGTCCCATGTGTAGCTGTGCGAGAACGGAGAGCGCACGCCCACGATCACATACCGTCCCATCTGCTCGTCAAAGCGATCCTCAGTCGCGGATAGCTGCGCCATCTGCAACTTGAGCAGCTTCTTGGTCATTTCATAGCACGGCGGTGACGGCGAGACCACGCTGCGTCGGTCGAGATTCACAAACGCAAAGTCGCCCTTGACCGGCTTCCGACTGCCTCGCTCCTGTGTATATTGCGGCTGCAGCAGCACGACCGGACTGCTGCTTGTTGTAATTCTCCAGCGCTCGCGCGCGCCAAAGCTGCCAGTGCGGCAGTAGCCTTCCCATTCGCCCAGCTCTGCTGCTACTGGCGCATCCAGTCCAAGCGAGACGATCTCGACCAGAGCGCTCTCGCTGGCGTTCGCCGGCTCCGTCAGCTGCAGCAGCGTCAACAGAAGCAGCAGCGCACGGTGCCGTTCTGGTGCCGCCCACGTCGCCATTGTTCTATCCGCCAGAGATCTTGGCTCGTCCGCTCGCGCGAAATGGATCCATCGCGTCCTTCCGTCATTCCACTTCCTTCTTCAAGGTGGGGATGCTTGGGCCTAGAATAAGCGCCTAGATTAGGACATATGCTGTCGTGCACTGGCACAGGAGCTGAAATATGGAACCAGGTCTACAGTTCTGGTCTTGAAGCTGTGCGTTTGACTTGGTGAGCTGACGTGCTCCTGCTATTGATCCCTTTGGCTGCGTTCTCTGCTGCGTGTCCATTCATTCGCGCTCCGTGGACAGAGGCGCGTCTCCAGTGCTCGCTGTCCTTGATGTCTCTCTCACAAGACGTGGAAGAGACCATGCGACACCCATCCATCCGTATGTGCGTGCACGAACTCCCTTCTTTAGCGCTTTCCTTTCGTATCCGCTGAGTTCCAGGAAAGTAACCCAGTAACCTTCAAAGTTCCAGGAACGGCGCTGTCCCACACATCCGCAAAGTTCCAGATGAAAAAATAACGACCAGTAGCCCTAGCCACCGTAACCCCCCTCAGTGATTTATTTTCCTCCCTGGCGCACGTTTATCCAGGGGCGGGGCTGGCTACCCCTAACCTCGAAACCATGGGTTTCTGAACCTCCCGCACCCATCCCTTTCCAGATCATAAATATTTGTCAAACCCACCCACCCGCTTTAACTTTTCCCACGTTTCATCAGCACAATCCCATACAAAAAAACGTATGGGTCACTCATCCAAGTGTTTGTTATCCTACAGAGACAAACCCACGTGACCCGACCCACCCGTTTTGGCCATGGTCAGTGCGTACTGGAAAATGCTACGAAAGGCTCCAACCCCCAGACAGTGAAACTGCAGCCACTGCGCCCTTGGAGCCTCCAGAGCATGATCAAGGAGAAGCACGGAGACCCGGGCGGCGCGATGAACAGCATGCGGCCCAGCTTCAACCTGCGGCAGCAGCGGCGGCGCGCGGCCTCCAACTACCAGACGCTCGAGGACCAGGCGGCCGAGCGCGGCGTGGCCGGCGGCGAGGGCAACTGGCAGCCCAACAGCTCGAGCGCGCGCGTGATCCGCCCCGGCGGGGTCTTTGAGCGGCTGCAGGCCAAGTTCGGCTTCCAGGACGGCAATGTGGCCAACCAGAAGGAGCACTTTGAGTGCTGGGTGCTCAACTACGAGTCCCGCACGGAGACCCCGCTCGGGCCGGACTCGGAGGAGGCCGTGCTCCAGGTCCACTCGCGGTTCTTCAAGAACTACAAGAAGTGGTGCAAGTTCCTCAACATCACGCCGTACGCGGCCGACAACATGCCGCCGGGCACGGCCGAGATGCAAGTCGCGTTGTTCCTGCTGGTCTGGGGCGAGGCCGGCAACCTGCGCTTCATGCCCGAGTGCCTGTGCTTCCTGTACCACTCGCTGGCCAGCAAGCTCGAGGCGCTGGAGAAAATGCCCAAGGTGCCTGAGGGCACATTCCTGCGCCGCGTCGTGCGGCCGCTCTACCTCGTGGTGGCCAAGATGCGCAACGTGGCGTCCGGCGGCGTCAAGCCGCTCGACCACAAAAACATCACGAACTACGACGATGTGAACGAGTTCTTCTGGTCCAACGCGTGCCTCCAGTACGATGAATTCAACGTGGCTGAGGCCGTCAACGTGCAGGATTTCAAGACTTTCAAGGAGCGGCGCAGCTTTCTCAACCCGTTTCTGGCGTTCTTCCGCGTGTACTTCTTTTTGCTGGTCATGCTGCACCTGCTCATCGTGATCGGCTACGTGGCCTACCGCTCGGACCCGAGCTCGACCGACGGATGGAACTTCTACTCCAACATGTTCACGTCCGACATCACGGACATCCGCAACCATGCCTTCTACTCGGTGTTTTTGACCTTTTCCGGCCTGCTGATGCTCAAGGTCGTGCTCGAGATCTGGATCGGCGGCATCCGCATCTTTATGCGCCTTGGCCACGCATTCGTTCTCTTCCTGCGCCTTATCTGGCATGCTATCTTCTTTGCACTCTTCCTGGCTGTGAACGCCGCTCCGTACAAGGTTCTCTTTGGTTCGAGCGACCTGCTGTCGATGGGACCCGTGTTCATCGCTGTGTACGCGGCTCCAGTCGTGATCGCTGCTATCGTGCAAATGTTCTGCAAGAAGATGGTCTGGAGCGTGAACCTGCTTAACACCTTTGATGGTACGCGCGACCAGTACATTGGCCGCAACATGGGCCAGTCCTGGGGCAGCTTCATCATGTATGGGCTGTTCTGGACTGTTATCTTTGTGCTCAAGTTCTTGTTTAACCTGCAACTCATGGTCAAGCCGCTTATTGGGCCCTCGGTGCAGCTGTACGACATCACGATCTCGTCCGATAACTCCCTTCTCGAGTCAAACCATAACCTTGCCTTCATTTCGGCGCTCTGGGCCCCCGTGTTCCTCGTGTACATCTACGATTCGCAGATCTGGCTCGCTATCATGCAGGCTATCGTTGGCGCGATCATCGGTATTCGCATGAAGATCGGACACTCGTCTCGCATTCCGGAGTTCACCTCTCGATTGAAGGCTGCGCCTATGCTGTTTGACCAGAAGGTTGTCTCTGCGACTGCCCGAGGACAGTTGTCGATTGAAAACATGTCTGCAAGCCAGATCTCGCCTGAAGCGAACAGCCGTTTGCGCTTCGCTGTGGTTTGGAATGAAATTGTGAGCAGCTTCCGCTTGTCAGATTTGCTTGATGACCGCGAGACTGCCATTCTCCAGTATCAGATTTCGGACTCGGGCGTTGTTGAAGACCCCGTGTTCCTTATCGCTGGCCAGGCTCAGATTGCTACAGACATCGCTACCAAGGCACGCACGCGTCGTCATGATGATGCTCACTTGAAAAAGGACCTAGAGAAGGCTGGTGTTCTTGGCTGCGCCAACAATTGCATTGACATTTGCTTTCAAATTATGACGCAGCTGTTGGGACAACAGGACCACGAGATCATCCAGGTCTTCCGTGAAATCATTTCTGCCGGAAACATCAACTCTGTTGTGAACCTGGTTCATGCCCCACTTGTTCGCGAAAACATGGTGGATCTCTTGGCGAGTATTTTGGATTTGCCTGAACCTACGGTGGTCCCGGTGGGCGGAACCTACGGTTTCCAGAATGACCAGGTGACTGTTATTGTCCAGCGTGTCGATGCCTTGCTCAAGAGCGTGGAATTGCTTCTCGAAGAGGAATGGATGGCCGAAAAGGTGCGCCAGTCGTTTTTCGCCAAGATGACACCGGATCTCGCGTACCAGAAGGATCAGTTGCTCAGCATTTTCTCGGATCGATTGAGTGGACGTGATTCAAGTGAAACTCGACGAACGTCGCCCAGCTCAAACGAGAGTGTGATCTCGCTGTCAACGCGCCTATTTTTCTTGCTCACTTTGGATGCTGCTGATGCGCTGCCTCGGTGCCATGAAGCTCAGCGTCGCATGAGCTTTTTCTTGAACTCGTTGTCGATGAAGATGCCTTCCATCCAGTCGATCGCCTCAATGCACTCGTTCTCGGTGATTACTCCGTACTACAACGAATCAGTGCTGTACTCGATTGACGAACTCAACGGGCGTGTGAACTCGAACCCGTTGTTCCAGAAGGTGGAGCAGAAGGGCCGTGATCTCAGCATTCTGAAGTATCTGATCACCTTCCACAGCGATGAATGGGGTAACTTTTTGGAGCGCGTTGGTGCTACAACCATCGAAGAAGCTTTGGCTGAAACGCCGACGCAGGTGCGCTTATGGGCTTCGATGCGTGGTCAGACGCTTGCAAGAACGGTCCATGGTATGATGCTGTATGAAGATGCGCTGAAGATGCTTCGATGGCTGGAGATCGGTTCCGATCAGGCTCTTACGCACTTGGAGAAGATTAAGCACATGGATCGCATTGCAGGCCTCAAGTTTTCCTACGTGACCAGTTGCCAAATTTACTCGGACCAGCTTGCTGCTGGCGATAGCCGTGCTGCTGATATCGATCTTCTGATGCGCAAGTACCCCAACTGGCGTGTTAGCTACGTCGACACGATCCGGCCTCCTGCTGGTAGCGGAACGGAGCCTCGATTCGACTGTGTTCTGGTCAAGTCTGATGGAGATGAAATCGTGGAAGTGTACCGTTACGAACTGCCTGGTAACCCGATGGTGGGCGAAGGTAAACCTGAAAACCAGAACGTCGCTCTGCCGTTCACGCGTGGTGAGTATGTGCAAACGATTGATATGAACCAAGAACATTACTTCGAAGAGGCCTTAAAGATCCCCAATTTTTTGGCCACTGGTACGGAGAACGGCGCTGACGTTGCCATCATCGGTATGAAGGAGCACATTTTCACAGGTCGTGCTTCGTCTTTGGCGCGCTTCATGACGCTCCAGGAACTTGTGTTTGTCAGTTTGACGCAGCGTGTGATGGCGAATCCTCTGCGAAGTCGTATGCACTACGGTCACCCAGATGTGTTCGAAAAGTCTTTCGTCATGACGAACGGTGGTGTGTCCAAGGCAAGTAAGGGTATCAACCTGTCCGAAGATGTGTTTAGTGGTTACAATGCCACGCTTCGTGGTGAGAACGTCACGCACATTGAATTTATGCAGTGCGGTAAGGGTCGTGATGTCACGTTGAGCCAGATCAACGCCTTCGAGGCAAAGCTGGCCAACGGTTCGGCCGAAAGTTCGCTCACGCGTGATGCGCATCGCATGGGTATCGGCATGGATTTCTTCCGTCTGAACTCGATGTTTTACGGACACATGGGTTTCTACATCTGCAACGCGCTCACCGTGCTTTGTGTGTTCGCCTACTCGTACGCCAAGCTGTACGTTGCGCTGCACTTCACCCTGGAAGAAACGTCCATTACCAAGACAAGTACCCTTGACGACCTCGCGGCCGTAATGAATACGCAGTTTATCTTCCAGTTTGGTATGCTGATGACGATTCCGTTGATAGCGACTCTGTTCGTTGAGTTCGGTTGGCGCCAGGCATTCCTCAACTTTGCTGAAATGGTTTTGACGCTTGGACCAGTCTTCTACATCTTTGAAACCGGTACAAAGGCGCACTTTTACGATGTCGCAATGATGCGCGGTGGCTCCAAGTACCGTGGTACTGGTCGTGGCTTCGCCATTATTCGTGAAACCATGGTGAACTTTTTCAAGGAATACGCCGCCTCGCATTACCGCAAGGCTGTTGAGCTTATTGGCATCATGATCTTGTTCGGTATTTACGGCGACTTCAACATTGGCAAGAACGCTTTGCAAGAGTACTGTGACGAAATGGGTTACGATACTAATGCTTGTGACGATGCTACGATCCCCTCCAATGTTACGCTGCTGCAGTCATACAGCTCCAAGGGTCAAGATTACGGCGTCGCTTCTTTCGCCGTGTGGCTACTTGGCGCGTGCTGGCTGTACGCCCCCTTCTTCTTCAACACTGACGGTATGGACTTCGCGAAGACGCGTGTGGATATCGGCAACTTCTTGCGATGGATGATGTCTGCCCCGACGGCGGCGGACGAGGAAGGACTTCCCAGTGGCAACTCCAAGTCATCAACCTCGGACTCGTGGACCGAGTTCTTCTTGTACGAAGCTGATCTGAACTTCAATATGCAGTGGACGGCGCGTGTGGTTTACGCGATCCGAGAGCTGCGCCATCCTCTGGTCATGTACTACATCTTCACTGATCATTTCGATCTGAGCGACATGGCGGTGCTGGGTGCCTGTATCGGTGGTATCGCTTTGATCTTGTGGATCGGCGGTTTCGCCCTTGGAATGTGCCTGAAGAACAAGATCGTGCTGACTCGCTCAATATTGTACATCGTCATTGTGGTCGGTGGTATTACGGCGGTGCCTTTCATTGTTGGTTCGGGCTCCGATTGGTCGTCCCAAAAGTCGTTGTCGATGATGATTGGTATCTACACGGGACTCTACACGATCTTGCAGTACATGCTCATTTTTCACGGCGCGATGCGGATTCCGTTTGCTAAATGGGGACTCGTTGTTGAGTTGGGCTTCCTATTCGACACGATTGTAGGCATCTTCCTGATCATCCCTCTGCTCGTGCTTTCGGCCTTCCCGTTCATGCGTACGATCCAGACGCGTATGATGTACAATGGAGGTTTCTCGCGTGCACTGAGCACAGGCAGCGAGTTTGCTGCTTCCTTGAGTATGATGGTGGGCATCATCAGTGGCTGGTCGTACGGCTGGCTGACGTGCCTGATCTTTTCGCTTGGTTACGTGAACGACTCTGATGACCACTTTGTCAATGAATCTTTCATCTACTTTGTCAACACCGAGCTTGGCACCGACTTCGAGATGGAGAATATGAAGGTATTTGCTGCTGGAGCTGCGGCGGTTGGCGCGATCCTGAGCGTTGTGCTTGCGCACATGCTGGGCCGACGCGTAGCGATCGGTATTTCGTGCGTTGTCGTGCTCGCTGGCTCTGGAATGGTGTTTGTGACCTCGAGCTCCATCATTCTGCTTGCATGCTGCTTGGCATCGGCCGGTATCTCGATGCTTTCGGTGTCCACTATGATCTACAACTTTGAAATCTGCATGAAGGGCTGGAAGGGCAAGGGTGTGCTGATTTTCCTCTTCGGCTCGAGCATCAGTTACTTCATTGAGGCGCTCGTTCTCAACGGGATCAATGCCACTGCCATCTCGAAGGATTGGAGCAACAAGCCGCTGCACAACTGGCAGTACCAGTTTGTGATTGGAGCCGCTCCATTGGTTCTGCTGCTGCCAGTTTTGTGGTTTCTGCCTGACAGTCCGAACTGGCTGCTGCGTCACCGCGACCAGAAGTCGGCCGAAGCGACTCTCGTCAAGCTGCGCCAGCGTCACGATGTGATCGAAGAAGTGGACGAGCTCAAGGACTCGTTCATGAACAAGGGCCGGGTCAATGTCAGCTTCCGCATCGTCATCGTGTTGCTCCTGCAGATCACGTTTGCCCTGATGAACTCGAACGCACTGCTACCGCGGATTGTGCTGCAAGTCAACTCCAGCTCCACCGGTGCGCAGACGTCCAAGTGGATGGTCTACTTTGGCCTGATGGTCATGATCGGCGTGCTTATGAGTCTGCTCACGGTCGACAACATTCGTCGCAAGACGATCTTTAAGGATATCCTTCCGTTCACAGCCATCCTCTCGGTTGTCTGCGGCGCTCTGGGTAGTGCTGGCGAGGAGGAGAGCACGATCACGCAGATCGTTCTCTTCGTGCTCTACGCAAGTGGAGCGCTCTCGCTGACCTGCGCTACCTGGCTCACGGCGATCGAGATCTTTCCTCCCTACTGCAATGGCCGGTTCATCGCTCTGTCGTTTGCAGTCTACTACGCTGTGCAAGCTGCAATCTTCGTGGCCAAGCCTGGCTTCGCGATCAGCCATTTCATCTTTGCAGCTCTGTGCGCGATCTTGACGGTGATGATGTTCCTGTTCTGCGCCAGTACCAAGGCCGGCGCGATCTGTCTCAAGGCCGAGAAGAAGCAGCGCATCGCAGAGGAAGGCAGCGGCAGCATGGACGAGGAGATCCCGTCATACGCGGCCCGCGCCTCGCGCTCGCAGTCGTTCCGTCGCTCCCGCGTCACGCGCCGGTCGTCGTCCAGACACCAGCAGCGAACGCCCATGGAGGGTGGCGGCACGTACGAGCAGTTCGAGTCACCCAACATGAATGACCATCGACGAACGATGAACAAGTCGATACAGTTCACGGCCGCGTGAGAAGCATGAAGACTTATTCCGGATGTGTTTTTATTTCTTTTTCATCATTGGAGATAAGCATTAAAGACTGATCTTCACATATCATCCATATGTGGTCGCGATTCACAAAACAAAGCTCAAAGAATACACAAAACGCACTTTTCTTTATATAAAAATCCATCTGCAGTTCATGACCACTTATCCTCACCAGCCTCGGGCGACTGGAAATGTAAGACGCATGGGACAACCATTGGAGACTGGCATTCACAAATTATCCATGCACAAAACGCTATATGAAAAATCCATCTGCAGCCAGTACACTTATCTCCACCAGTCGGAATGTAGGACGCATGGCTTACAACTTGGCCTTCTTGCTGGCCTTGACCATGGCGAAGAGCTTCTGCGCTGCCTCAAAGGTCTCTCCGCTCAGGAAGCGGCGGTCCAGCTCCTTGTATTCGTACACTAGCGCCTCACGCACCAGCGGCAGGCGCTCGCGGCGCGTCATGTCCTTGTAGATGGGCAGGTTCTTGGCCGACGCAGGGTCCGAGACCATGGGCGCGAGGTCCGCAAACACTTGGCTGAGGAACTCTGCGCCCTGCTTGGGCACTACCTGGCCCACAAGGCCGCCGGCGAGCGCTCGGCTGGCATCGATGCGGGTGGATTGGATCAGCATCTGGTTCGCCAGCAGTTGACCGAGCTGGTGCGGGAACGTGAAGGACGAGGCGAACTCGGGCACAATGCCAATGCGCATGAACGGTGTCCAGAACGTGGCTTGCGGCGTCGAGTACACAAAGTCGCAGTGCAGCAGCAGCGTGACGCCGATACCAACCGCGGGGCCGTTCACAGCCGCGACGATGAGCTTGGGGCATTCCAGCATGGCGTGCATGTACTGCTTGGCCACGCCCTTGGAGGGGAGCACGACCTCGCCCCGGTCGTTCGTGTTGGCCATGGCCTTGCTGATGTCGGCGCCGCTGGTAAAGTAGTCGCCGTGGCCCGTGATCACGAGCGCATGCAGCGATGCGTCCTGCTGGTAGAACTCGATCGTCTCAATGAGCTGCACGTACATGTTGTCGTCAAAGGCGTTCTTCACGCTCGGGCGGTAGAGCTCCGCCACCAGGATATGCTGGGCGTGCACATGGCGGCGCACGACGGTCTCTCTTTCTGCTGCTGCTTGGGCCATCGCGAATGCGCTTCTGGGACTTTTGGATCGTGATGCGCCTGACGAGTGTTGATGAAACACCACGAACGTCAACGTGTTCCGCAGATTTAACAGAATGGATATGCGTTTCTAACGTTTCTAAATGTGCTTACTATTCCACTTGAAGTTTGGCAAGCCAATTTAAGCTGGTCCAAGCCGGGTTCAAGCCGGGTTCAAGCCAGATCAAGCTCTGCTTGAAGCTTCGGCTACATTCGACTTAGCCGACTAAAACCAAGCCGGTTAGAGATAGGAGATGCCCCTCGGAATTCAGAATTCTGCGGTTGGATCTTCAATTCGTCCAATCAATGTGTTTGTGGAGTCGTACCGTACTCACTCATCCAATCACAATGTTTGGATGAAACATTCACTCACTTGAAGACACGAGCTCAGCAAAACAGGCAGCCACGCGCCGGCGTTGCGTCCTCTGAAGCAATCCGAAATGGGGAAATCTCACTGGATTACCACAGCTGAAACACAATACTTGCGTTGCAGATGCTTGTTTCAAATCTTAGCGAGACACTTTTCCATCCAGCGCACTTGCACAATAAATCAGTTCTACATTTGCATGGTTATTCAGACGCGCTGTATTCACTCGTTTGCGAAAAGCAACAGCAATGACATACGCTCCAAACTGCTTACGTCATAAAACACACACGTGTTCAATCCAGGATGCGCTGGGGTGAAGTGGCTCAATTGTGTGGTCGAGAGACGTCTTATCGCAGCTCCAAGCAGCACACTTTTCTCCCCTCTCCCTCTATCACCGTTTGCGGAAACCATGAATGCGCATCACTTGTTGGCTTGAATGGCAATGCGGCCCACGGGTTCGATATTCGGCATGATGCTTTGGTGCTTGGTTAAAATACCGCCCTGTCTTTGCGCACCTGACCGTTTTATGATTTATATAGTATAAATCAGCCGGTCTATGTTCGCCTCAACCTGCACGCACGTTGACGTGAACCTCGATTCCGACGTTTAGAGATAGTGAACCAGATCCACATTTTGCTTTAGGATTGATGAATGTGGAGCAGTACTGAAGCGACGAGAAGATCCCAAGTGGCAGACAGAAAGTGAAAAGACGTGTGTGCCACATTCTCAATGATATGGGTCGCCTTTGCGTTTAAAACTGAGGCTGAAGCCGTAAATTAAATCTGCCAATCTTCCTCGCAAACCTTATGGCCTATTGTCAACGGCGACATAAACGGAAACGCAAGCCATCTTCGTGTGCGGGTCCAGCGTCTCTGCTCCACAAGTTCAGTCCGTGCACGTCGTCTCCCATATTTTCTGCTGGTCTTCCAATCCGCCACCACTGCTTCGTTCTTCTGCTGCCCTGCGTGTCCTTCTCCTACTTTAGGTGGTAAGCTACATGCATAAACACACTCCACCTCCACCAGCCATCATCCGCTTGGGGGAAATGGAGATGGGGCGGCTCCGTTTTGGAGGGAGATATTCAGGAGCAGCACAAGTGTACGCGGGCGTGTCGATGGAACCTCTTGGGGGTACGCTTCTTAAACCCCAAAACCTCATAAAACCTCACGTTTGCTCAACCAAAACCGTGGGTTAGTCGGACCAGCTCACGGGTCGGGTCTGATCCGCCGGCTGAGAAAACCACAAAGGATCCAATCCCAATTGCTTTTCGTGCGTCACTTGCGATTTCGCCGCCGAGAAGAGAGCAGCAACCAAGCCCAGAGCGATGTTTCGCGCCAAGCACGTGGGCGCGCGTCGCGTGCAGCAGGCCGCCGCCATGCGCCAGCTCACGCTCTCGCGCGACATGAGCTCGATCAAGAAGCTCATGGCCGCC
>JAADVQ010000012.1:0-104235 GCA_023335835.1 Elongisporangium senticosum | reverse complement strand
GCGTGCTCGCCACCCGCTCTTGGACGCCGTGAGCCCCGACCTCAGCGACTTCCGAGCCGCCGGCGGCAAGCTCATCCTGTGGCACGGCTGGGCCGACCCGCACATCTCGCCCCGCACGACCATCGCGTACCACGAGGCGCTGCAGAAGTACATGGGCGACTCTGTTCTGCAGGACTTCGAACGCCTGTACCTGCTGCCTGGCGTCCACCACTGCGGCGGAGGCGAAGGCATGTCGGCCATCGACCTGGTGACGCCCATGCTGGGCTGGGTCGAGTCCGACTCCGCCCCCTACGGCATCATGACGTACACGGACCAGCGGAACCAGAACGGCTTCGGCCAGCCTGGTGGCGGCAGTGGCATGGGTCCTCCGGGCGGCAGTGGCATGGGTCCTCCCGGCGGCAGCGGCATGGGCCCCATGGTGGCCGCCAGCTCTTCAGGCACCGCCACCTACGTGCGCCGTCTCGAGTACTCGGCCACGAACCGCTCGCGCCCCGTGTTTCCGTACCCATACGTGCCCATGTACTCTGGCCAGGGTGACGCCAACGACGGCTCCAACTTCGTGGAGGGCTATCCGCTGTTCACGAACCTCACGGCTTCGTGGGCGGGCGAGTTCGTGTTCACGCCGTACCAGCCGACCGAGTACTGAGCCCACAGTGTCTTGCGTGTCCAAGTAGCTTCAGTGTAATGCAATGAATGAATGGTTTGACGTGTCACTGCTGGTGGGATGACCCGTCCGTTCGTATTCAGTATCCAGCCACCCAAAGTCTCATGTGGCGTGCGGCGGCTTCGATTTCTCAGGCTTCGTATACAGTAGTTTGGCCAAAGATCTCGCCCATCCCGCTCACAAATAGATCACTTTCGTTCTGTGCAGGTCCTGAACCCGTCGTCTGTGGCTCCGAAGTGCCGCAGACACAAAGCAAGGCGCTTCCATGTGCCCACACATCGTCAATGTGCAGGTACCCAAGCGCTTCTACGCGCGTTCCCTCACCTGCTTGGTCCCTCACCTTGCTGTTGTCCCCCCTCAGTTTGCCTTCCGCGCGCCCTGCTGTAATCGTTGGTTTGACTGCAGCGAGTGCCACTTCGAGCTGAGCGACCACGCCATCGCGTCGGCCACAGAACTCGCGTTCGTGTGCAAGCGCTGCCGCGGCTCGTTCCGCAAGGACCTCACCAAGTTGGGGCCGGAAGACGACTCGTGTCCCCACTGCGGCCTGCTGCTCGTGGTGCCCGCAGAGACCCCCACGTCGCGCGCGTCGTCCGCAGCACCTGCAGACGAGCGTGGGATTGCGTGATTCCGAGCGCTGTGAGCCACAAGCCAGGTGGACGCATCCCCTTTGGGCGGCGGGGCTATGTGCGATTTCGGCATTTACGTCCACGCTACGTGGGGATGGGAATGGGTTCGTTCCCCAGCGCATCCCGCTGCTCTCGGTAGACGTAAGCATCCTTGTGTACTGTAGCGAGCGCAATACACAGTAGCACGTGATATGATTGCTGTGTGTGTGTGTGCTTCAAGCTGCGGCGTCTGCCCGATCCATCTCCCCTTCTCACCTACCAAACTTGGGGCCGAGCGCATCGTGGAGGAACGCAGCATGTGGTTGGGTGGTGGATGCAGAGTTAGTCAACGATCTTCATCTACAGAAGCTCGTGGGGGGAGGAGCTCGGGCCTGGTCTGGGGCACACTCAACACTCGAGTGCGGTGTGGTGGTGCCCACCCAGATCGACGCCGACTCTGATATATTGCACAGCAAAGGCAGGACGATCGGAAACAGTGGACAGCGATCAACTCGTGGCCAGCAGCAACGCAGGACAGGTTGCGCATTCAGTGCGTTGCTTGGCTGCATTTCAAGACCAAAGCCGACAGGCTCAAGTATGTACGGAAAACAGTAATGCCGACAGCCTGCAAGTGCAGTTCCCAGAAGACAGGCGACGTACAGTAGCTTCCGAAGCTTGAATGCGCGTCTAACAAACGCCAGCACTCCATGGTATATGCACTTGGAAAAGCCGCCGAGCGTAAACTTGTATTACGATGGTATCGAACGAGCGTCCCACCCTCCAAGCGAAGGCATCGAGAGGATGACTGCACCGTAGGACGACGTGGGCAGCTGCGGCGCTAGAGATCTTGTGGCCGCGACCAATGCAGACGAAAAAAGAACCCGCGTCACAGTGGTTCAGACTCCGTCACGATCAGCGCGATCTTTGATTCGTTTGCGCAACGCGGCTGTTCAGTGTGTCTACGCGGCCTGCTGCTGCTTGCGAGAGGTTTCCCGGCCACTTAGCCATTAATTCTGGATCCAGCGCTCTTGTTCGCGCGCGTGGGAAGCGGAGATCGCTGGCCATGGCTCTGCTCATCTCGGATTTGCCTTGCATGCATGCGGACAGGTTGGCATCATGCTTAGCTCTCTTTGTGGGGCGCAGGCCTCTATAGTGGGACACGATGTTAAAACTCCTCCTTCTTTCTTTGGCGAAATTATTAGATTTGCCAAGCGGTACGGGTCACTTTTCATACTCTACTGTACGCGTAAATTGATTTATTTTTCTAAATGTACAACTTGATCTTTCAATCTTGGCTGTACTCTTGAATCGTTCTATCCTGCCTACGGTACACCCAACTCTCTGACACAAGAGATCTCTTCGTCTACCACATCCCATAAAGAAGGGAGATCTTCATGGTCAGCGGAATGAGTTTGCCTTATCACTTATTATAAATTGTTGTTGGTCTTGATTTCACTCAAATAAGAAGCAAAGGAAACTTTAGCGCGTTGAGTCAAAACTGAAGCATGGTTGTGGTTACGCGTATGGATCACGACTGGTGATGACATACGGCCAACATGTTTGCGCAGTCACATAATCAGGATGCAACGGCACGGCTCAGACACCGACGGCACGTGGCACTATAGGTTACGAAGTTTGCCCAACGCGCGCGATCGTGCTTTTTCTTTTGCATCCAATGACCAGGCACCAATCCTCGTCGATATATCAGCCGTTGCACCGCCATCCACACAATTGCTTCTACGGTCGCGGGCCAACGTGTGACTAAATGGCCTACGGTCACCCATCAGAAGGTCACGAAGTGGATCCCACAAGGGAGCGCCATTTGATTGTGTGACAACGGCAATCTCTTTCCTCGCATACGTGATAAAGTAACAGGAGTGGAGGAGTCTTTTTTTTTAAAAAGACTCCTCCACTCCACTGTGCATCAGGTTGAATGTATAATCATGTAGCATTGTCTAGCATGATGTTTGAATTCCATTTGGACTACCGGTAACAACACTCAGGAAAACATACGGTCTTGCGCCTTAATCCTGCCGATCAGCGTCACCTCACTCTGCCGTTACATTTTCCATGTGGGCACCCGACAAGGATGTGGGCACCAATTTACCATCCGTGCCAATATTTATGCCGAACAATCAGGCACATCAATCACCATATAAGGTTTGCCAAGATAATGGCGCTTACAATGATTGCCACACAAATGCGCCAGAGCACCAAGAGTTTGGTGCCTGCCCAGCCTGATGGCTGGTTCGCCGGGCTGCATGAGTGCTCCCTGTCCCCGAGCCCATGTTGGACGAAACCAAAGAGCGTCCGGTCTCTCCCCGCGTAGCTTCATCTCCGCTATGTGTGGCGTCCCACTGTCGTAGAAAGTGCACTTTCTCGCAACAGCCGGAGCGGAGGGTGTCAGGTCGTTTGTGGGCCACCGCGGCCGGGGATCGCATGCAGCTTGCGCCTGTTTGTGGCTGCGGCGGTCCACCAAGAGCCCTCCCGCGGTGGCTCATTCTGGAATTCGCAGTCACTCAGCCACTCCAATCCACCACAGCAACATGCAGGACTTTGAGATCAACGAGTTCGACGCGCTCTTCACGGAGGACCCCGCCAACTATAACATGCGCATCGACCTCAAGCCCATTGAGGACCAAAAGACCAAGCGCACCATGAAGCGCGCTATGGGCTCGCCCAGCTCCACGGCTGTGGTGTTCTCCACCAAGTCCGAGATGATCCCGCTGCCTGTCGGCGTCACTCCGGCGCGCTGCGGCTACCGCACAGGCAAGTGCCAGAACCTGCAGGCAGTCAAGCGCAACGGCAAGCTGCACAAGCTGTGCGAGTTCCACCGCGAAAAGGCGAACATGAACCAGAAGAAGCTCGACCGCAAGAAGCGAATGCAGCGCAGCTCGCCCTACGACTCGTTCTCGTCCGAAGACGACGCCAAGAGCTGCGATGAATACTCGCCGCGCTCGATCGACGATTGCTTTGACGACTTCGTGGTGGAAGCTGCGCCCACGAGCCTGAACGAGGCGCCGCTGGCGCTCGGATACGAAGAGCTCGCCATCTTCTGCAGCCTCATGACCTTCGACCTGAACCAGCGACGAAGCTTCGCGCAGCCGCCACGCGCCTTCCAGCCGTACATGCATACCGTCTAGGGCGGATTCGTTCTGCAAGGACGCCCATGTACAGCTAGGATTTTTATTTTGTGTGTTTGCCAAGTAGGAAAAGAGTGTGAATCAATCGATGGAGAAATGTAGTATATTTAAATGATAATGTGAGCGCGAATGCGCAATGTGATACATGGAAACCCTCATTGCATTTTTGTCACTCGGGAGTAATTAAGCTCCGGATTCTATCGATGCCAGGAGCTGATGACGGCGGCAGTGAGCGACGGTGACAGGTCCGAACGCAGCTGCCACGTACAACGACGCTCTTGTTCGTCAAGTCGGCCCAGTGGACGAATCTGTCATGAAAAGATTCGTGTGCGTTTCTGCGGCTACCGTATGGAGATGACCACTTGAATCCATCTCTCTCACAGTTGGCTCTTGGGTGTAAACATGTGCACGCATAGAGAAAAAAAGAATTATGGAATGGATAAGTGCACCGTTCAGGTGAACTGGGCAACCTCTATGTTACACTCGTGCATTACACCAAACGAGTGTGGGATCACAGTCAGGTACAATCAACCACAAACCCCATCTTGCTGTATGTATGTGCCTATTTAAAAGCCACCGCGCTCGCGTCAGCTGCGAAAGTGAATCCATCCACCCCACCCAGACTAATTGCGAACATGCACTGCAAAAAAAACGTTGGTTATTTTCAGCCAGCAAGCGGTTGGTTATTTTTCATCCATATCCTTTGCAGCCGAAGTTCTTCGAACGCTGCTGTGGCAGACTCACTCATCGCCACGCGCCTCATTCGTCCAAGAGCTCGCCCAAGAGATCCAAGATGCTGCTCAACTGGATCAACGCCGCGTTGTTCGCCGTGCAGCTGTTCGTCAACAGCGCCATGTCCAGGAACATCGGCCCCATGTCGCGCAAGCACGAGACGCTCATCACGCCAGCGCCCTACGCGTTCGCGATCTGGGGCGTGATCTACACGCTGCTGACACTGTCGGTCGTGGTGGACTGCGCGTGCCCAGCCTGGTCGTTCTTCGGCGCGTCGGCACATCCGACGGTGCTGCGCCTGCTGTTCGCTGGCTCCTGCGTGCTCAACATGGCCTGGATCGCGTTGTTCTCGCATGAGTACATCCACCTGTCCACGCTCGTGCTCGTGGCGCTCTGGGGCGTGCTGCTCACGATCTACTTGTACATCCTCATGGACCGGCGCCAGGGCAAGTCGAGCTGGCTGCAGTACATCTGCAGCGAGCTGGGCCTCAACCTCTACTTCGCATGGACCTGCGCCGCCACGCTTATCGCGATCACGGTCTCGCTGCAGGAGATCGTGGACGGCTACCTGTCGCTGGTGGCCTACATGGCCATGGTCTCGATCCTCACAGTGCTCACGATCTCCGCGCTCGTGTACGAGACCGACGTGGCGTTCGGCCTCGTGGCCATCTGGGCGCTGGTGGCCATCGCAGTGAAGAGCCTGGAGCTGGACGTCGCCACGGAGCGCGTGAGTCTGAGCGTCCGAGCCTGCTGCACGCAGAGCGCGGCCGTGATCGCCGCCTTCGTTTTCATCGCTGTCGCGCATCGCTTTCTGGCCACCAAGAGGTAACGTGTTGCACTGGTTGGAGCTAGCTGGTCATGGTTTACCAGACACTGATGGTTTGATGTATGCAGTGCTACGACCGCGAAGCCTGCAGAGCGCGCCCTGCCGTTCCTGAATGAGAACGTGCACGCGCATTACGGCAGCACGTAGACGACCGCAACAGCCAAGCAGGAGCCGTAGTAGCCGTAGGTCGTTGTTCGTGGGAGTGGTAACATCTAATCGACGTTTTTTGCCATCTGAGAAGCGACGTTGAGCGAGAGAACACTCACTTCACGTCAGAAGATGGCGCTGGTAACCCCGTGGCTCTCCTGGCTCAATGGAGCGCTCCTGGCGCTGCAGCTATGTGTGCACTCGGCTATGCTGGAGCAAGTGGAGCTCACAACGCGCCAGCACACCACGCTGCTGACGCTAGCGCCCTACTCCAACTCCGTCTGGGTCGTGATCTACCTGCTGCTTGTGCTGACAGCAGCCGTGGACTGCGCGTTCCCGTCGCTGTCGTTCTTCAGTGCATCACCGCAGCCAACGCTGCTTAGGTCGCTCTTTGCGCTCTCGTGCTTGGTCAGCGTGGGCTGGATCCTGGCGTTCTCGCAAGGCGCCATCCACTCGGCAGTGATGCTGCTCATTATGCTCTGGGTCGCGCTGCTCGTCATCTACGCGCACGTGCTGCTGGATCGTCGCCAGAGCGAGTTCAGCTATCTCCAGCTCCTGTGCAGCGGCCAGTTGGGCCTGAACGTGTACTTTGTCTGGATCTGCGTCTGGCTGCTGCTGGCCATGACGGCTCTGGCCGAAAACGCGAACGGAGGAGCGCTCTCCCTGTGCAGTTACCAGTGCGTGGTCTCGGTCCTCACCACAGCGGCGCTGCTGGCGCTCGTGCAGGAGTACGATGTCGTGTTTGGGCTCATCGGCTCCTGGGCGCTCACGGCCATGTCCACGGATCCGCTTATACAACAGCAGCAGAGCTTCGAGGCGCAACTGGTGGCCTCCGGCGTAAGAGCGAGTTGTCTCCAGGGCGCTCAGATCGTGCTCGTGTTTCTGGTGCTCGCACTTCTGCGTTGCGTGGCTCTCGAGTACGCCTGATTGCCATGAATGCTTGTAGCGTCCGTGCGGAATGCATGTATGTCTAAAATAATAATTAAGAAATTTACTGCGCATATAAGCATAATTTGCATATATTAGGTTGAAAGTTGGGTGCACCACATAAGCCCAGGCGGCGTGGTGCGGAGCTATTGATTGAATAAGCGGCTGTGTTGATTACTGAACCTACAGATTGTGGGTTCATAACACATCTTTGCCCCCCCCCCAATCTGCCCCGCATTTGGGTCCTGGCAGCTGGCTGTGGGCTACACCACGAACTTCGACGATGCGGAGCAGAGCCCTTCGCTGCTCATGCCGGCCAAGTCTTTCCGAGCGCTCTACTACCTGGAAAGCCTGCTGCTGCTCGCATCCGCCTTCTTCGATTGCATCTCTCAGTGTTTGAGAAGGCGGAGCGACCAAGCGTGGTTCGCGATCTGTTCATCCTCAGCTGGTGTGGCTTGCGGTACTGGCCGTCTACCTGCTGGCTCTGTACGAGCACAATGAAAGTCAACGCACGTGGTGGTCGGCGTTTGACTGCTGTTTGCTCAGCAGGACTGGTGCCACCTCTGGTGAGTCCTCTGCGTTGCTGAGCTCGTACTTGGTGTCTGTGGGCGTGCTGTGCGTACTCGCCTTGAGCGGACTCGTGTATGGAGACGACTCTGTGCTCGCCATGGCCATCGCCTGGTTTCTTGTTCCTCTGGCAGCAAACACGTCTCCCAGTGACGCCCGTTTGCTGGATCAAGTGCAGGCGAGTGCAACGCAGACGGCTGGCGTGCTTGTGTCGATGCTGGTGGTGTCCCCCACGCTGTCTGTGCTGAGTTCACGCAGACGCACGCCATCGAATCAGGACTCCGATTTCTTTGTGCTGAGTTCATCTTGATATATCAGAAATGATTTGACTACAACCGTAGGAATGAATTATTTGTTTGTACGTAAACGTAATTCCGGAGTAACTAGTAAATCTTCAAAATCTTTGGGTCCAGCAACCAGTCCTGATTCAGGACTGGTTGCCACAAATCAGGAATCAGGACTCCTGATTTGTGGATCCATGGTTCCGCAACATTGGATTCTCATCGTCTCCGTCGTTCTGTGCTCTCGCGCAGGTGACCATCAGGAAGGTTAGACCCAGTCCTTCTTGGATCGCATGCTGAAATAGCCAGAATGTGGCTTGGACCCGAGGGGAAACACATACTATCAACACCGCAACCTTGACCACGAACATGCGGAAGACTTGCATTGATACCACTATGATCTAAAAGGTCACCCAGGTGGGGTCACATCCCAATCCGGAATGATGGTTTCCAAAAGGTCTGTGGGTTCAAAAGGCCAGCTCAAAAATCCAATACGTACTGTCAATTGCCAAGTGCTGACTCATTCCTGCGCTCATTCGCCAAAGCGCCACAACGCCAAGAGCCCAAGAACACAAGATGCCGCTCGCCTGGATCAACGCCGCGCTGTTCGCCATCCAGCTGGTCGTCAACAAGGCCATGGCCAAGAACTTTGGCCCCAAGTCGCACAAGCGTGAGACGCTCATCACGCCGGCGCCCTATGCGTTCTCGATCTGGGGCGTGATCTACACGCTGCTGCTGGTCATGGTCGTGGTGGACTGCGCCAGTCCGACCTGGTCGTTCTTCGGCGCTTCGGCCGACCCAACGCTGCTGCGTCTGCTGTTCGCCGGCTCCTGCGTGCTCAACACGGTCTGGGTCGTGATCTTCTCGCGCGAGCACATCCACCTGTCCACGCTCGTGCTCGTGGCACTCTGGGGCGTGCTGCTCACGATGTACTTGTACATCCTCGACGAACGGCACCAGGGCGGCTCAGATTGGCTGCAGTACCTCTGCAGCGAGCTTGGTCTCATCGTCTACTTCGCGTGGACCTGCGCCGCCACACTCATCATGATCACGATCTCGCTGCAGGAGATTGCAGGCAGCTACCTGTCGCTGGCGGCCTACACGGCCATGGTCTCGATCCTCACTGTGCTCACGATCGCGGCGCTCGTGTACGAGACGGACGTGGCGTTCGGCCTCGTGGCCATCTGGGCGCTGGTGGGCATCTCCGTCAAGGACCACGAGCTGGACTTCGCCACGGAGCGCGTGAGTCTGAGCGTCCGAGCCTGCTGCACGCAGAGCGCGGTCGTGATAGCCGCCTTCATTATCATCTCCCTCGCGCACCGCTTTCTCTTCTGAATCATTTGACTACAACCGTAATAATGATTTGTTGGTTCACATATAACCGTAATTTCGTTATAAATCATCAAATCAGTCACTCCACCAAGAGCTCTGCAAGCTTGGCGACCTCCTCGTCGTCGTCTTCGTGGCTTCCCTCGCTCTGCGCCGTCGCCTATGGCGCCTGGCTGCTGGTCGTGAGCTTCACCGCGAGCATGGACGATGCGCAACAGAGCGGTTCGTTGCTCACGCCAGCGCGGTTCTTCAAAGCTCTGTACTGCCTGACTAGCGTGTTGTTGCTCGCCTCGGTCTGCGTCGATTGCTTCTACCGCCATCTCTCGTTGTTCGACAAGGCGGCGCGACCAAATGCCCTTCGAGTGCTCTTCATAATCAGCTGCGTGCTCAGTGGCTGCTGGAGCCTGCTGACTTACTACAGCTGGGAGCTGCTGGCTGCGCTGACCGTGACGCTCGTCTGGCTGCTGGTCCTGAGTCTGTACCTGTTCGCGCTGTACGAACGTGGCGTCCGTCCATTCGCCTGGCGGTCGTTCTTCGGCAGTGAGCTGGGCTTCCGCTTGCTGTTCGCCTCTGTGTCAATGACGACAGTGCTCAGCTGGACCGGAGTCGTGGTGGGGGACTCGTCCTCGTCGCTGAGCTCGTCCTTGGTGCCTCTGGGCGTGCTCTGTGTGCTCGCCTTGAGCGGACTCGTGTACGGAGAAGACCCTGTGATCGTCCTCGTCGTCTCCTGGTTCCTGCTCGCTCTGGCCTCCAACACCACAGCGTCCTCCGCAGCGGTCGATGGCCAAGTGCTGAGCCAAGTGCAGGCCAGCGCGACGCTGGCGGCTGGCGTCCTCATCTCGATGCTGTTGGTCTCCATCGTGCAGCGCGTGCTGCTGCTCCACACGTACGTGATGTGTGGTGCCCAAGACTTGTCTACTGGAACTAACTCGTGTGAGTATATGCATTGCTAGTGCCTCGCAGGACGAGCGCGGGCTCACGACGTGGTTCGCCTCCAAGCGCCCGCAGTACGGCAGCGTCAAGACGTCGGAAGCCTAACTGCAATCGAACGTCGCGATTCCGAACCGAGCTTTAGACTGCGAATGAGTTGTTTCAGAATCGCCCTTCAATGCAGGATGTGCGCCCTTCGGTCGCATGCAGATAGCGATTGGATACCAATGCACATGCAGTAAA
The DNA here is from genome assembly GCA_023335835.1 of Elongisporangium senticosum. Classification (NCBI taxonomy): domain Eukaryota; phylum Oomycota; class Peronosporomycetes; order Pythiales; family Pythiaceae; genus Elongisporangium; species Elongisporangium senticosum. The sequence goes on along the minus strand of JAADVQ010000012.1, from coordinate 93,841 downwards.
CAAACACGACCATCGCAAGCGTGAGTAGACCGGTCAGGAGAACGACGGTGGTTCCTTAAGCTGGGCTCGAGTCAATGCCGGTCAGATGTGTGACTGCAGCCGAAGCCCACGTATCTTCTGGTCCAAACACGTTGCGACAGCACCTGTCTCATCAAACGTTCTTCCCGTTGGTCCTTGGGACAAGCCAGGCTCCAACCGCCATGTCGATGGCCTCAACTTGGCTTCTCCGCTCTCCAGAACCGCATCAGATTTAAAGTTGGGGCCAAACATGGAGTCGAGTTGGCTGGCGTGGCTTAATGCCGCGCTGTTCGTAATGCAGATCGTGGTCAATGTGGTATACGCATCCAGCTTCGCCGAGCCCAGCCGCGTGTTTGGAACGCCCCTGACTCCTGCCGTCTATTCGCTGGGCATCTGGGTCCTCATCTACTTGCTCGAAGGCCTGCTGGTACTTGTCGACCTGGTGTATCCGGCCCACTCGCTGTACGCGGGCGGCTCCAGACTGCGCATCTGCTTCACCATCATGCGGCTCGCTAATCCAGCGTGGGTGATCGCCTACACGCACGGGCACATGATCGCAGCCACAGTGCTCATCTTCGTGCTGCTGGCACCGTTAACGGTGCTCTATCTCTACGCGGTGCGTGATCGACTCGTGTACACGCGGCGTGGTTTCTTCGACCCCAAGTCGTACGTCTACAACGAGCTGCCGGTCGCGGTCTACGTCGGCTGGGTGCTGGTCACAGCGATTTCGCATTTGGCCATGGTGTTGCAGCAGTCCAAGGGCGGATCCATGGCGACGGAGGCCTACGTGGCGCATGTGTGCGTGGTGCTCGTGGTGGCGCTGGTCGCTTTGCTGTACACGCACGACATGGTCCTTCCGCTGGTCTCGCTTTGGTTCCTCATCGCGATCTGGACGAGACCCAAGCCGTCTCCCACTCCCTGTGTCGATATGAGCGTCGCTGCCTGCGCATGCGAAGGCGTTGTGGTGCTGGCGACGGTGCTGGTGATTCAGTGGATCTGGCCTCGCAGGTATGTCCATGGGAACCTGGTCGTTTAATGCTGATCCGGGGACTCAATGTCGTGTGCGTGTATTGTAGGGAGGAGCAGGAACTTCCACTGCCGCCTGCACGCGCGTTGGGAAATGTAGCAGCTGATCCGGTGGTCCCACCCGTCCCGCGAGCGCCTCGCACTGGCGACCGCATTGAGATGAAGGCGTAGACGGCCGAATGCCGTCCTCTTGAGTAGCGTTGCATAGCTAGAGCGAAAAGAGAAGAGGTATAACACGGAGCTTTGCAGCCATTCCTTGTCCTCTGTTTTGAACTTCAAGGCCTCGATCTAGAAAGGGATCAGCTCCAAACTTCAACGTGATGCGTCAGTTGGCTGTGTGGGTCTGGGAAACGGCTCACCCCGTTGGAATCCAACTGGCGCTTGTGCCTGGGTTTGACTGCATTTTCATTTCTCCTTTGGCCCCGCCTTCCTAAGCTGTTTGCGCTGACGCTGCTGCCGCGGCCACCGGGACCAGTGATGATGACCATGGACACGAGTCGCCTCGCGATGCTCAACGCCACGCTGTTCGTGATGCAAGCCGCCGTCAACATCGTGTACGCGCACGACTTCGTGCGGCTCTGGGGCGCGTACGAGACGCTCATCTCGCCGGCGGCCTTCGCGTTGGCTATCTGGCCGGTGATATACGTGCTGGAGGGGCTGCTGGTGCTCGTGGACGTGTTCTATCCCGACAGCTCGCTGTACGCGGACGCGACCAAGCCCATGCAGCTGCGCGTGTGCTTCGCGCTCACGTGCGTGGCCAACTCGGCATGGTTGCTGGCATTTGTCAAGGGCTACATGTACGCTGCCACGGTGATGATCTACTTGCTTTGGTTGGTGCTGCTCATGCTGTACATCTACTCGGTCAACGACCGCAACGCGCGTGGCAGCTTTGACTGGAAGGAGTACGTGTGCAGCGAGCTGCCCATCGCGCTCTACTTTGGCTGGGTCACGGTCACAGCTTTCACGCATCTGGCCATGGCGCTGCAGCAGGCCAAGCAGTCGTATCTGGCCGTGGAAGGATACGTCGTGCTGCTGAGCGTCGTACTGGTCATGGCGCTGCTGGCTTTGCTGTACGCGGAGGACGGTGTCGTGGTGCTGGCCACGATCTGGTACCTCGTGGGTATCTGGACGCGGCCCAACATGCTGCCTGTAACCATGCGCTGTGCTGATCTGAGCGTGCGGGCTTGCGCAGCGCAGGGCGCCATGCTGCTCACGGCGCTCCTGATCATCTCGTGGCTGCACATGCTGCTCTCGGAGAGGTACGTGAGTCTTCCGACGCAACGCTGGAGCGTGGTACTGACGTGATCGTGTCTGTCTGGAGAGCAGCAAGCGTCCCGTGCCCATACAGCAGCTGGCGCCGGCGCACACGACCGAATACTCGAGCCTCTCGGCCGGAACTTCCCGGCCGCCGCTCTATGGCGGCGCCGAGTCCAGCGCCTGATGAGGATTATGACACGCATGGGCTCTTATTCTAGGACAATGCTAGGGCACATGTTGAAGGCACTTTTATGCTAGCATACGAAACCCGTTTTCGTCCGCATATGTGTACTTGCTATTTGTATGCCACTTAAACCCGTGGGTTTCCAAACCTCTGCACCACCCAAACCCAGACGACATCACCTTTTGCGCAAAGAAAGATGACGGCCGAAGTGAACTCTGCGGCGGCCGCAGGCTGTCCGCATCACGTGGCGGGGGCCCAGGGCAAGGCCCAGGGCGAGCACGGCTTCTCTGCCCATATGCGCAACATGGCGCACGGCACGGGTCCGGCGGCTGGCCCGAAGCACGACAAACTCTCGTCGCAGCGCGCCGTGTCGTCCATTCCCAAGGTCGAGAGTAGCGAGACGCCCGCGCACCAGAACGGCGCGGCCGACCCGCAGCGGTGGGAGTACCCGTCTGAGGAGATGTACTTCAAGGCCATGCAGCGCAAGGGCTGGGACCCTGAGAGCAAGGATATGAAGGCCATCGTGGCCATCCACAACACGGTCAACGAGCAGACGTGGACCGAGGTGCTCAAGTGGGAGCGCGCCTTCCATCCGTACGGTTATTGCTGTCTATCTGTGGTGCGAGTGAGAGGCTAACGGCGCTTGTGCTCTGGTCTGCAGGTCCACGGAGCCGCCCAAGCTCAAGCGCTTCATGGGCAAGCCCACGGATTACAGCCCCAAGGCGCGGATCATGAACCTCCTGGGCTGGTACGTGGCCAATTAATGCGCGTATTGCCTTCACAATGCTATAGCTCACGTGCTGTGGTCTTGCCATCAGGTCTGTGCTGCCGTTCGACCGCCACGACTGGACCATCGAGCGTGAGGGCAAAGAGGTGCGCTACGTGATCGATTTCTACTCGGGCCAGCCGGAGCCCGGCCGCCCGCTGGCCGTGTATCTGGACGTGCGTCCGGCGCTGGACTCGGTGGAGAACGCCGTGGACCGCCTCCGCTGGCAATTCAAGGAGAGCATCCTGCCGCTGCTGCCCTTCCGCGGCGCTTGGTTCGGCCGCGACGACAGCAGCAGCAGCGAAGGCAAGAACGCATAGATGGATGGCTAAGCGCACGAATACAGTATTATTGAGACGCAATGGCGGCTCTCTCTCACACGCAAGGCCTTGATGCGTCCTGGTCGTCTCCTGTCTCAAGCAGCCAGGCAAGACCCATCCATCACTGAGCCACCAGTACACTGACTAGAAGCCTCAGGTCACTTGAGAATAGACCGCAGAAGCCAAAGACGCAGAGATGAACGACCGAAGAGCGGCCTTTGAGCGCGCGTTTCCAGCTCTGGGCGCGGCGGAGTTCGAGGCCGAGTGGCCTGGCATGTGGGACAAGCGCTGGTGCGATCTATACGCGACTGGGCTGTACATGCGGCCCATGGAAGTGTACGATTGGCTCAAAGCCACGTGTCCGCGCGAAGAAAGCGAACGCAAGCAAGCCCGGAAGGAAGCTTTGAAGCTAGTGCTCGGCCGCCTGCTCACTGCTGCTGAAGTGAACTGGGTGCTGTCGTTGCTGCGTCGTTTACTGACGAAGGCTCATCGGCCGAGACCAACGAGCACAATCTGCGTCTGTGCATCATGAGAACGGCCGATGAGTATGACAAAGCCCTGTTGAAGCGTGTGTACACGGCCGTCTTCCAGCGTGTCGTGTGCGAGCCAGACAACACAACCAAGAGCATGCGCTTTGACGGCAGAGTGGCCAGGTTCGAATTCAAGGCCCAGACGGAGTTCAACCCGTCCGAGACCATCTTCCTGCGAGACGCGCACCCAAAGATCGTCAATGCGCTCCAAGACGGACGTAGTTTCGTCGTGATCGGGCGTCGGCACGTCCACGCTCATGCGGCTTGCGTTCGCGTGCTTTGCATTTGAGTTTGAATTCGACGCACACGGCAACTGGAAGAGAACCAATGAAGCCAAGCGTCGAGCCGTGTTCCAAGTAAAACAAAGCGGTCAGTACGTGTACTGCGATTTGAGCGGCTTGCAGCATCAAGGCGTGATGGGACGACGGCAGCCGTATGAAGATGAGTGGAGGGCCAAGGATGTGTGGCTGTTGATCGATGAGAGAGTCAACGACGTGTTCCACTCCAAGATCTCCAACGTGTGCGTGTTCACGTGGTCAGAGGAGAACTCGTATCACAAGCTGCTCTGCAAAACCAACGCAACGCGGATCGTGCTCTCTTCCTGGACCAAAGCAGAGTTGACTGCGTTCCTGAAGTGTGCCAACAAGGCCCAATTGCGTGAGCGGATGAAGCCTTACTTGGAGTTTCTGGACCAAGAAGCAGCAAGATCAGATACAAAGTTGTCGATGATGACAGGATGGATATCGACCGGATCCACTGGGCTCCGCAACGAGATGCTTGTCGCGTTTTGGCCTACGATGAGGTGGATGCGTGGACTCAAGTCGGCAGCACGGACGAAGAGGTGGACACGTTTCTGGAAGATCATTTCCAATATCGATTCGATCTCGTGGGCGGCCGCATCGGACAGATCGTGACCCCGTCCACCTCGTTTGGAGCACTGAGACGTCAAGTGAACGCAGCTCTTGGACGCATTTCAGTCCAGCAGTTGGAGAGCCCTGGCTCGTTGAACGCGCTCAGCTACGCACCGGATATTCTCTGCTCGCTGGAACCTGGTGATGATTTCCACAACCAATACCGGATCCAGTTCGCCTCGCCAACCATCAAGCAGCTTGTGATGGCGGTTATCACTCAGTACGAGAGTGATGGCGTGGTGGCGTTTCTGAACGAGTGCGACAGATTCAGCTGTGCGAGTTCCTTGCTGGCAGAGGTATTTGGGGATCTGTGGCACCGTGGACTCGCCCACGGGGGAGAGTTTGCTGTGAAACGATTGACGGAAGGGAATCTTATGCATGGAGACGAGGCGACATTCAAGCTCAAGCCTGCTTTCCAACAGCAGCAATTGGAGTTTGTGCATGGAACCAAGATTGATTATGGCCAAGACGAATACTGCGCGTTTGTATCAACGTCACAGGCGTGTGTTGATGCGTTTATCTCGTCGAGCGAGCCGCCAAATGAGCTGATGCCTCGGAATCTTCTGTTCCAGTATCCAGTCGGTTCTTTTCAGCTTGTTCCAAGTCGCATTTCAAGTTTGTTCAGCTCTTTAAGGTGGGATGTGAACTCTTGCGCCTTGGTGTTTGTTGTTCCCAGCAAGCGATTTGACGACTTTGAGCACCAAATGCCGATGGAAATCCAGCATGGAGATGTGTCTGGGTCATTCACTCAGCAGTTCGCGCTCAAGTTTGGAGGAAGCGATGACGACGAGTGGCCGACGTCACTGAACATGGAGCTGCTAACACTTCTCGAGTAAGTCGAGATCGTTCATAGAGTAGTTGCTCAATGCTTTTCGAAGAGGCTCAGATATTCAGACTCATGTGTTTTATATTTGCGTGCGCAATTACACAATAATGAAAAAATGAAAGCTGATTTTATCCTCAGGAATGAATGATGAACATTGCAGAGCATTGTTTTGCCCGTCAACTGGCACAAATAAGCAACAAGCATGAGTCGATCAAGCGTGATTCCACATCGAAATACGTGCGATTCGCGTCACAAATCACAAAATTCGCATTGAAACCTCAATTGTCCAAATTCTTCTTCCATCCAATCAAACGCGTGAAGGGAAAAACACAGCCCAATGAAACCGCGAAGACTGCACTTTGAGGGCAAGTTTCCTGGCGGTTGGCGACATTTGCCCTGGCATTTGGGACAAGAGCTGGGATGATTTGGACACAAGTTGGTTGATGACAGAGCACCGACTGGCTGGAAACTCAGTACGCCGCCGAAGAACGTCAGATCAAGATGACAGAAAAGAACAAGCGAGAGAGATATTTGAGACAGTCGCTCTCCGAATTCTCGGTTAATGACCTTGAAGCCGTCATGCCGTTGCTCCCTGCTCGCGTTTGGATGGATATGTCGTGGGAAGAGTACGACGAGCGTCCTGGTACGTGGAGCCACCATTCTTCCCGTCGTTAACGCGTGTTTTAAGTGATGGAAAGCGGTCAGTACGTGTATTGCGATGACTATGGCCATCAACACCAAGGCGTAATGGGGTGTCATCAAGCACATGAAGATCAATGGAGGTCCGAGCACGTGTGGCTGCTGATCGATGGGAAAGTCAACGATGTGTTCCTGTCCAAGATCTCCAACGTGTGCGTGTTCTATCATGCGCCACTGAAGACCACGAATGCTAGGCGACTCGTGCCTTCGCCCTGGAAGAAGGAAGAACTGACTGAGTTTCTAGCAAACACAGACAAAGATGAATTGTGCAGGCAGATGCAACCTTATTTGACGTACCTGGATCAAAAAGTGCTCAAGGTAAAATCAATAGCTGGTGGCAGCAACATGGACGTTGATGAAGATGCTGAAGATATCGCAATATCAGAGTCAGCTTGCATTTTGGCTTATGATGAAGTGTCTGCATGGGCTCAAGTTGACAAGACTGATTCAAATAAGGTCATGGAGTTTCTCATAAACCCTTGTCATCATCGATTTGAATTGATTGGTGGCCGCATTCGGTTGATCTTGAACCCGTCCATAACATTTGCGACCTTGAAATACGAGTTAAGCAAGGCTCTTCGGGGATTTCGGTCAAACATTTGGAGAAGGTGGACTTGTTAGACATGTTCGATTACGTGCCAAGCGTTGTCTATTCGCTTATACCTGGTGCCAATTTCTACAAGCTCTATCGTGTTCGTTTTGCAACGCCGACAATCACGCAGCTTGTGGTCGCAGTTATTACACAGTCACAGGCAAATCGAGTGGTAAAGTTTTTGAAAGAGTGCGACAAGTTTACTTTCGCAGGCTCGCTGCTGGGTGATGTCTTTCAAGTTCTATTGTATTATGCACTCGCTAAGGGAGGCACATTTACGATTAAACAACTGAATGAAGATCATTCCCACGGACAAGAACAAGAAATTGAGTTGAAGCCAATCTTCCACAGAAAATGGCGGATATGTGTTCCTCCAGGACCCACATCGAAATTGTCGAGGACATATACTACGAGCGCGAATCCAAGTCGTACCCCCAAGTTGGCGCGTTTGTCTCGCTGAGGGAACCATATCCAGTCAAGCGTAACGTGTTCATTCCTACTCGCATTACACTTTTGGCCGAAGCTCTCGGATGGGATGCAAACTCTTATGGGTTCTTGTTCATCGTCTCCAGCAAGGCGTTTGCTGAATTTGAATATCAAGCTCGAATGACGGTTTCCCTTTAAAAAATGAGCGAAAATACGAAGACATAATTATCTGTTCAGCAGATTGCCCTCAAGTTTGGCGGAAACGACACTGATGAATGGGCCAACGCGTTGGGCGAAGAGCTGGAGATTCTACTCAAGAAAGTTGACGTCGCTCCGCAAGAACATGCCTGATGCTTTCTTGTATTCAGTTCTATTGCAATATTTTGTTTGTGAACGTTGGATCAGCTCATTAATAATAATGCCTCTCATGCATTTGATATACGGTGGATACTGCTCGGATTCGACGCTGCAGCGCCCTCTTTGATTCTTTGTTTTGTAGTGACAACAGCAGCAGCGATGGAGTCCGGAATAGCGCATTCGTACGAAGAAAACTCTTGTGATGCGGCACATCAAGCTGACCTCTTTCTTCATTTAAGAAAAGCTGCATGTCCTTTGCAAGCTGGTGTTGAAACCCGTGTTGAGTAGTTGTATGCAGCCGCATAGAACCAAGCCTGGACAAAAATGTGGTTGATGGGCTCAAAGTTAGTCAGTGGATTTGAGCAATGTCAATCAACTTCATAAATTGATTCTGGTCTTCAGAATTCATGTTGGCTAGCTACTTCCTGACCAAGATGCTCTAAATGTGGTGTCAGCTCTTCTTTTGACCATGGCGAAAGTGCAAGCCGCAATTCGTTTGGAAGCGTGCGCAAATTATGCTTACACACCTGTTGGAAATCTAACAGGACCAGCAGATCCTGCTAAACGGCGTCTCTTCCAGTCTACTGACCAGTCGCTTCCTGTGGCCATTGAGGCATCCGGGCTCTCTTTCTCTCTATCGAAATGTCCAAGGACGTGAACGTCAAAGTGGCTGTGCGCTGTCGGCCCATGAACTCCCGAGAGACGCAGATGCGCTCTCAGTGCATCGTGCAGCTGATCGACGGCCGCACAGTCGTGATGACCAATCCAGCCATGCAGGAAGACTCCGGTGGCTCCTCCGCCGCCCTGCCAAGCACCGATCCTACAGCCGATGGGGCCAGCAACGCCAATGGCGTTCGCCAGTTCACGTTCGACTTCGCCTACTCTATGGACAGCACGCAGGCCCAAGTCTACGACGACGTCGCTCGGCCGCTCGTGGACCAAGCTCTGCAGGGCTACAACGGCACGATCTTCGCCTACGGCCAGACGGGCTCCGGCAAGACGCACACCATGATGGGCTCGGGAGATGACCCTGGCATCGTCCCCCTAATGAACGCCGATCTGTTCCGCCGCATCGAAGCGGCCCAGCGGGAAGACCCAGAGCTCAAGTTCCTGGTCACCGTGTCATTCCTGGAGATCTACAACGAGGTGATCAAGGACCTGCTCAACCCGTCCGACAAGCTGCTCAAGATCCGCGAGCACCCGGACATGGGCATCTACGTGGAGCAGCTAGCCGAGCTGGTCGTCAAGGAGCCGAGCGACGTGCTGCGTCTGCTGGAGCAGGGCAACAAAGTGCGGCAGGTGGCGGCCACGCAGATGAACGAGCGCAGTTCGCGGTCCCACAGCTGCTTCACCATCAAACTGGCGTCCAAGAGAACGCAGGAGCTGATCAACGGAGTGCAGAAGGAGACGAGCATGACGGCCAAGATCAACCTCGTGGATCTGGCCGGCTCGGAGCGCGCGTCCAAGACCGGAGCCACGGGCGATCGTCTCAAGGAAGGCGCGGCCATCAACAAGAGTCTCAGCGCTCTGGGCAACGTGATCAACATGCTGGCGGCCGATAAGTCCAAGCGCAGCAAGACGCACGTCCCGTATCGCGACTCGAAGCTCACGCGGCTGCTGCAGGAATCGCTGGGCGGGAACGCGCTCACCGTCATGATCGCGGCCATCTCGCCTGCCGACGACAACTTTGAAGAGAGCGTGAGCACGCTCGTGTACGCGAACCGCGCCAAGTCGATCAAGAACGCCACCAAGAAGAACGAGGACATCAACGAGCGCATCATCCGCGAGCTGCGGGAGGAGATCGAGAAGCTGCGGCAAATGGTGCGGCCCACGTCGGCGTCGTCAACCGCTCGCACGGACTCTTCCGCGTCCATCGGCGGAGCCTCCGGAGAGCCCAGCAGCGACGTCATGACCAAGATGGAAGAGACGATCGCGAATCTGGAGCGCGCCAAGCAGCAGTCCTGGGAGGAGAAGCAGCGACTGACGGAGATGTACGAGCAGGAGCGACTCAACAGCCTGGTGAACGAGAAGAAGATCCTGGGCTTCATGCAGACAGTCAAGCAGGAGAAGATGGACATCGTGAAGAAGGTCAAGACGCTGCAGCAGCGCAAGGTCTCGGTCTCCAAGCAAATGCGCGCGCGCAAGCAGAGCTACGCCCAGAGCAAGAGCAAGCTCCAGCTGGACGTCCAGACGTTCCAGGAGAAGACCTCGCTGCCGATGCCGGAAAAGCAGCAGCTGATGACCGTGATCGAGGCCACCAAGGCGATCGTTCTCGCTGATCGCGATGCGTTGGCTCGGCTCAAAGAAGAGCTCGATGCCTGTGAGCAGGAGCTCGTGGAGGAGCAGGCCGAGATGGCTGCGAAGAGCGCTCTGCTGGAAGAAGACGAGACGCTGAGACGCGCGATCCAAGAGGACGAACGCGAGAAGATGCAGCAGGAGCGGGCGCTGTATCTGGAGCAGGCGCTAGAGGAAGAGCGCAAGCAGTTCCAGTTGCTTGCGGAAGAAGACAAGCAGCGTCTGCAGCTGGCTCTGGAGGCCACCGTCGACAAGGAGAAGAAGCTGGCGGAGGAAGTCGAGACGCAGCGCAGTCGAGCGCTGTACTTCCAGCAGCAGCTACACACAGTGCAACTCCAGCACTGCGAGTGGAAGCTGGACATGAAGATGTCTCTGACGAGGACGTTGGAGAACCTCAAGCAGGACTTTGCACGGGAGAAGCAAGAGATGGACTCCAAGTACGCCTACGCGATGGAGCTCTTAAGGCTCGCCAGAGACGATATCCTTGCACTACAAGCTGTGAATACGGATCTGGAAGTCAAGCTGCGACGCGAGATCCTGTGGGATAAGACGTGGTAAGAGTTCTACGAGTTTATCCAATAGCAGCATTCGTCACCACAATCAGAGCTCTTGGGCCGTACAAATGGTGGTTCTGAGACACAAAGCAGACTGGCGTGTTGACTCCATGGTATATTGTCAATGAGGCTACGATTGCGATAATCAAGTTCATCACTGAGTCGTATGAATCCGAAACATCAATTTCTCAGCCATAGCCAGCGACTGGACGTCTGTAGATCGCTCATTCTGGCCAATGAGTAAATCGGTCCACAACGAGTCTGTGAAGGACGATACGGCATGCACATCCGTGGATGAGTTGTCGAGTTGCTGCTGTCTGTGCGATTCAGAATAACTCAGAGCCGCTTTGTCACACTTCCTGTGAAGACCGTAACGTCAGTGTGGTCTCGCTCACAACGCTGCCATCTGGTTCTAAAGACGTCGTTCATCAACGATCCTGCGTACTCGACTCGATCTCTCACAAATTCCACTGCGCCATCCTTGTCCAAGTGGGTGAGAGCGACAGTCACGAGCATTTCGATCAGCGGACTGGCGAACTGAATCCGGTAGGGATCAAAGACGTGGCCACCACGACGCAGTGAATAGATCAGACTCGGCATGTAGCTGCATCAATCGTCTCCAGACTCTGGACAGAAACACCGCGAATGGATCGGTCGACTTGCTCTTTCAGCTCCGCAAACGACCTATGCGGATCCAGAATCGATTAGTCGAAATCGATGTTGGCGTGCTCTTGCAAGAACTTGAATTAGCACACGCGATTGAGCCTTATTTTCCACATTTAAAAGATCAGCAATTAGCGAACAAGTCAAACTTCAAATCCTTCCATCAATTTACGGACCGTATCCACCGTCTCTTGGCTTTATAGACGCTTGCATTTGAACCCACGCGTCCACTTCATCGAACCTCACAGCTTCCGCCTGGACTAACGCATCGTCATGTACTCGCTTGAAGTATGCTGTTCAAGCTGATCTCTCGGCGTCTCTGCTATTTCCTGGACGTAATCACGATAGGCTTGTTTCAGAAACAACGTGAACTCGTCCTCGCGCCAGGGAGATAAAGCAACTTGGGATTGCATTGATCTGCTCCAGCAACTTCTTGGTCTTCTCTGGCGACAAGCACACGCACACTTTGCTCGTCTTGGTCAAAAACATGTCGTTGGCTTGGCCATCGATCAGTAGCCACACGTCTGGCGCTCTCCGTGCCTGCTCAAGCGCGTCGCCATTTCCCATCAGGCCTCCATACTGATTGCCGTTTGCATCTGAGTAGGAAAGCTGCCCGCTTTCCGTGACCATGAATACTTGTCGTCGTCTGTCTTGTGAAGCATCGCCCTCCATTAGCATCTCGTTTGTGGGAATGAGAGCAAATGCAGGAGAGAGTATGAGCCATCAGCAGATCGGTTGATGGATAGCAAAGAGGATTTGGCTGTCTATGGTTAAGCTGTATTACATGCATGATCAGCGAATGGACTGAGTGATGATATGAATTGATTATGACACACAGAGACGGGCTCCAGGAGGCGTTCCTGGGCGCCGCATGTCTTCCCGAACGTTTCGGTGCCAACCGAAGCCGCCTGAGCGCTGGATATGGGGATCGCAGAAGTCGCATGGCCTCAGCAGCATGCTCGTGGGCGCGTTCGAGTGTCTCAAAATGCAGTTTAAGCTTCATATAAACTGCAGAGAGCAACAGAGTCACGGTCAGTACAAAGGCACCATTACACAAGACAGTTGCAAATCAACAATGGACGTACACTTCATTCTGGAAACTGGATCCGCTGGCGGCGGCATCGGCATGCGACTGGTACTTGAGCGTCTCGTTCTTGCCAAAGTCAATGAGCGCCGCGCGGAAGCCGCGGCCGATGGCCTTCTGGCGCTCCTGCAGGTCTGCGGTGCCACTCCAGATGGCGATACGGTCCTGTGCCTTACGGGCGCTGACCACAGCACCACAAATATCGTCTTCGTCCTCGAGCGATTCGCCAATGAGCGACAGCATCTGCAGCAAGAGCGAGCGTATAAGCCACCAGCCAGACACACGTAGACAGCGGAGCAAACGTACCACGTGGAGCCAGCACTCATCTAGTCGCGCCTTGCGTGCACGCGAGTTGGTGAAGATCCACTTGCCGCCCTTGGCGTTGATGGGGTCTTCCCACATGGGGCGGATGCCCTCCTTGAACAAGTGGTAGTTGCTGCCAGTCGCGAGCTTCGTGGGCGTCAGGATGTTATTGTACAGGCTGTCGGATCGTATCAGCAGCAGCATTAGCACCATTCGCTATGCACCAAAGCCCAGCAGCAGCAGCCACGCACCACCAAAAGTCTTCGACTGTGTTGAACGCGTACACGAGCTTGAGGTTCTCTTCCCAGGACTCAGTCGAGTGGCGCTTCTTCGGGTTGTCGTACCAGAGCACCCATCGGTGCTGCAGCGGATGCTGTCCAAGAAGCCAGAGGAGAGAGAGGCGCTGTCAGCACACGTGCCTGCAGCCACTAGGGCAGTTGCACATCAGTTCTCTCACCTTGACCGACATATCCTGCACGCTTGCTGTGATAGGCGCCACGACCGGCTCCTCCAGCTGCACCGTCTCCACGGTCGTCTGCTGCTGCTCCTGCGCTTCGTCCGCCGCGCTCATGCTGTCAATCGTTCTCTCTGCGGCCGCCGGCGCTGCTGCTCGTCGGCTCTGGTGGTCAACGGCGTTGGTTTTTTGCTTGGTCGGCAGGTGGCCCCTCAAGTGGCAACGCCCAGCGCCCGCCAATCAGCAACCGAGCACCAGCTGGGCGGTCGGTCGTGTTAAGACATACAAACTACAAGTTATTTGTTGTGGTCGGTCGTGCGAGGCCACATCCTCAATGTGTGCCAAAACACGGTATGATGTCAGATCAAGAGTGTTGGTCAGTTTTTGCCGTTGGGTGCGCGCATCAAAGGGCAAGTTGAAGCGCATGGAGATCCAGGCCGTATGGCGCAGACCCACAGATGGGACGTCTCTACCTGCGAGACATCTGCAGCGCCATCTTCCAGGCGAAGCAGCACCAAGGAATCCACATTGTCACGGCGTCGGTTTCTGGAGTGTGTGAATTTTGGAATCAAATCAGCTCTGGCTCGGAAATCTCAAGTGGCAGGCTGCCTGTTGACAGGACACTGGAAATGAAAGTTCCGTGGCATCAACTCAGTTCGCGTGTTTTAAGTTGCGCTGATGTACGATAATATCGTCTCTAGCGAAGATCCGGCTCCTGGATGAGATTTTTAAGTGTCAAACAAAACGAAATTCATTATTCACATCGACATTTTCGACAGAACTGCCACAGTTTCAGTTTGGCCAACCACCAATCCGATGAATGCGAATGGCCCAACACTATTCTGCTTCAAGAAGGCATTTCCTCAGCTGCTAGCGGCGCATGTTGAACTGGGACAGAAGCCGGGACGAGGCCCAACCACAAGAAAACGAGAGCGGAGGAGATGCGGCACTCTCTGTTGTAGAACGAGACGCCGTGATGAAGTTGATGCCATCTATTATGTGGGAGACCCCACGAGATGAAGATCGCCTAATGCATTTTCAAGAAGTCATCAAACGCACTGTCGATAACTACAACAAGTGCCATTTGCAGCGTGCCTTTGAGGATCTTTTCGAAGAGACAAATGCGCCTCAACTGATCTCCATCGATAATAGAACAGAGCGCACTATGATCGACAATGATTGTCTCCTTTGAATTCAAATGCGCAACTGAATTCAATCCGACACCGCAAATTTCCTTGCGAAACGAGTACGAAAGCATTTTGAGCGCATTGCAACCAGGCCGTAAGTTGTTATTGGAGATCCTGGCATTGGAAAATCCACGCTCTTGAGCTTCGTCTTTGCGTGTTTCGTGTTTGGATACAAGTGCAATGAAAGTTCCCGCAAATGGATCAATACTGGTCATCGTTGATCCCTGAACCAAGTGATGAAAAGTGGCCAATATATGCTTTATGATTCAAACGGTGTGCAACATCAAGGCGTTATGCGGCGACACCAAAGGTATTAAGATTAGTGGAGAGCAAAACCGTGAGGTTGCTAGTCCTCTCCAAGATCTCTAACGTGTGTGTCTTTTCATCGCTAGAGAAGGAAACTGTCAGGCGCTGCTGAAGGCTACGAACGCAATGCGACTCGCGCTTTTCGCCATGGAAGCAAATGGAGCTGGACGAATTTCTCAAGAACTCAGACAAGGAGTACTTGTGCGAGCGTATGAATCCTTATTTGCAATATCTGGACCAAGAAGCAGCTAAGACTAAATACGGAATTGATGGTCGACCAGAACAGCTGGACGCCAAAATTGGACCCAACGTCTTTTTTTGGCTTACGATGAAGTGGCAGTATTAATGCAATTTCAGAAGACCAACGGCAGAGATGCATTCGCGCTTTTGGAGGACCATTTTCACCGTCGATTTGACTTGATTGGTGGTCGTATCAGGCTGATCTTGAACCTATCCACTACATTTGCAACATTGCAACTCGAGCTGCGCAAGGCTCTTTACAGCATTTCGATCAAGGATTTGGAGAATATTAGGGGGGTCAGATATGACTAAATTCCCCGTCATTTATTTGCTCAAAAGCCTTTCATCTATTTGGCCGTATGTGGGTCATTTCACTTGCGAAATCAACCACCTTTTTCGTTGATCATTTGACCAAATAATCTTTTATTTGCCCTCATAGGCGAAAAACTCCTTTACTCTCGAATCATATAAAAGAAAACGATAGATATGGCACATGTAGAACGTGTGATTTCTTTGGGGAAAAGTGTGTCATTTATTTGGTGAAAAATGGTTCATTTATTTGGCCGATTTTCGCAATTCTGACCTCCCTATTGACTTGTTGAGCTATGTGCCAACCATTATTTACTCGCTGGAACCTCGTAATAATTTTTACAAGCTCTTTCGAGTCCAGTTCGCAACACCAACAATCAAGCGGCTTGTGACTGCGCAGTCTAAAGGAGACGGTGTTGATGATCACGAATGGGTGCTTCTAGATTATAATCAGTGTGACAGAGTTGTGATGGGGCAAAGACGGAGTAGATAAACTCAATAAGATAACTTGTTGACGGCTACGATCGTACTTTACGACGAGAGACTAGATAAGGTGGTGTGGCGCTCAGACTTCCAGGTCGGAGTCGTACGCGAAGCTGAGCGTGGAGGCGGAGGAGTTGGTGTTACTGAGCGGCTGCTTGTCGTTGGATCCGTCGTGGTCGCACGAGACTTGGAGACGGAGCTGCTTGCGCTGCTTGGCCAGGATGCGGAGCGCCGCGCGGTGCCATCCGCTCTCGCCTCCGGTGGCATCGCGGATTTGCACGAGCTGTCGGAAGCTCAGAGGGGCTTTGCTGACTTCAGTGGGAGCGGGCTCGGGCGTCGTGCTAGAGGAAATGGGCGCGGGCGGTTCCGATGCCGACCGAAGGCGCTCTGCCGAGAGCTGGCGGAGCGCGAGCTGGTGCCAGCGAACGCCGCTGGCCTTGGCGTCTTCCGCCTCTTGCTTCTGGATGTTGAGCAGCTCCTGGAAGCTGGAGCGACTCAGGGGAGCCAGTGGACATTCATCTGTGCCATTGGCCGTCTTATGGGCGCCGCAGGAGCCCTCGGAAGGCTCGGCCGTCGGTGTCTCGTCTTCCTCCTCCGGGTCTTGCTTCTGCGTCGGCTTTTCCACGGACGAGTTTTCATCGACAGGCTTCACAGCGTCGAGCGGCTCTTCCTCTTCTTCTTGGCCGATGTCTTGCTTGTCGTGTGTGAACGTGTCGTAGAACGTCAGGAGGGCGTCCGAGTTGTGCTTGCGTTCGCGATGTGCTCGCGCCACGTCGGCTAGCTCCTGCGAGCGCGCGAGCTGCTCACGCGTGCGGAAGAGCTCGATACGCGTCTGCTGCAGTGCCTTCTCCAGCTGCTTGATGTGCTCGCAGAGCTGGTGCTTAACGGCCTTGTGCGCCTGACTGCGGAGTGCGTAGCCTTCCAGCACGACCTGCTGCTGCATGAAGTGCGGCATCATGGTTTCGCTCTGGGTTGCAGCGCTTTCTCGGAACCTCAGACAGCTCGCGAGGGCTGAGCAAAAAGCGGAATGACCGCTCTTTCCAGCGACCTGTCGAGCGGCGCTCTTCAAGGCGCCGGGCGCTCTTTACGCCGCGAGAGAAAGAGCGCTCTATCGCTCGCCATTGACCATGGTGTCGCCTTTCTGGGTAATTATGGTTGCAATTGGCTGGCAGATGGTTTGCTTCATGTCAGCAAGATAACGAATGGCGGTCTCTGATTGGCTGCTGAAATTTCCCATCGCCGATCCCCACTGAAATGAAATATATTGCGATCGGTCATGAGTTGACGGCCGCCGGGTACACGCAATGGCGCGCAGGTGCTGTGTATCCGCACTGCATGGTGACTGCCGGACGTATCTGCCCCGCGCCGATGGAGAGCGGTCATCAGTGATGACCGCTTTCCATGCGTTCCATGCGGTGGGTTGAAGATGTTTTTTCGGGATATACGATAGACAATTTGAAAAATTCGCTCGCAGTTGCCAAAAAAAGATCGGATAAGCAGATACTCTATGGATGATGATTGGCTACTGATGGGTCAATGATGCCAACCCATTGGCTGAAACTAGAATCTGGTTATAACGGACCAAGTGGCTCAGGCTGGCCAAATATCGTTGCGCGGATTTAACTACAAAGGGAATTGGCTGATGCAGAGGCTGGGCGATTGTGACAATTGACTTTGCCCCCTCGCGGAGTATTTGTCGATCGTTATAGCAACAGCAACCATCAATCCAATGCAAGGCGAGGCGAGACGTCCTTCTCCTGGCCACTGGCTGGTGCAGTACCAGACATTCAAGCCAACAGCGTATCTTTTTATCCAATGAATGGTGTCTAAAACCCCATTACTATGTGTTGATAGGTTAAAACTCACACACGTTCTATTTTTATTTTCTCTGGGCAGCAATGGCCCATTCATCCTCATCCCATGACCACCAAGGGCTCCATGGTCTCCATTACTCTCTCTTCCATTCGCTTCGCTATTAAATATCCGCTGGCAAACAATCTACGCACTCTACACACACGGCGCTTCCGGCCATCAATACGTGGTGGCTGGCAGCTCCCTTGTCTGGCCGTTGCAGGCCATGGCCACGAGCATGCCTGTGAACGCCATGATACCGACGTAGGCACGCACACGATGCAGTTCGCCCCAGCGCACGAGCGCCCGGTGCATCCAGTCGCTGCCGCGCTTTCTGCAGCCCTTGGTGTCGATCAGCTGGAGATTCAGCGCCAGCATGCGCACGACCGTGTACGGCGCAATCGCGCCCATGAGACTGCCGCTGTAGAGCCACAGACGAGCGATGCGGCCCACGTGAGGATCGTTGCGTTGCATGTAGTACACTGCAAGAGCGCTGATGCCACTGCCGATCGCCAGTGGCGCGTGCATCCGAGCAGCGTAGAAGTACATCCGGCGGAAGAACGGGGCCTGGAACTGGAGCTCGTCGGTTTCCTCGAGCGCGGGCTGCTGCGCCAGAGATATGTACGTGGCCGCGCCGGCGAAGACGCCCGCCAGCCCCGTGGCTGCGATCTGCGCAAGCGCCACAGCGCTCACGCCAACTTGCGATTCGCCAGGACCCATGGCGCGTCTGCTTCGGTCCTTCCCTGGTGGTGACGCTGGCCCACGCGAATGAGGATGGGCACTTCCTTCCATTATAAGAACAGTGTGTGGACCACCTCACACCCAAGATTCTCAAAGGTAATAAATTGCTATTTGCACGTCATCTCCTCATGGCACAGATCGATACGTAATGCTGGTCATTTCGCTATAATAGGAAGGCAAAGAGCTGCTCAGGGCCATCGTCTTCTCCTTGCTGTTGCACTCGAGTCTTCTCAAGCCGGAGCCAATCGGAGCTTGTGCGGGGTCTGTTGTGGCTGGCACGCCATGGCCACCAGCATGCCCGTGAACGCCAGCAGACTGGCGAACGTGCGCACGCGATGCAATCGCCCCCAGCGCAGCAGCGCCTGGTGCAGCCACTCGTGGCCGCGTTCCCGGCAGTGCTTGGTGTCGATCAACTTGTGGTTGAGCGATAGCATGCACACAGCGGTGTACGGCGCAATCAAGCTCATGAGACTGCCACTGGAGAGCCAAATGAGAGCGTTCGGAGCATCGCACTCCAGTGCGTAGACAGCCAGAGCGCAGAGGCCACTGCCAATGGCCATGGGCGCCTGCATCCGAGCGGCGTAAAAGTACATGCGGCGGAAGAACGGCGCCTGGAACTCGGACGCCTCCGTCTCTTCTAGCGCTGGATGCTGCGCCAGCGAGATGTACGCAGCGGCGCCAGCAAACAGGCCTGCGAGCCCTGCGCCGGTGATCTTGGCCAGCACAACCGTGCTCATGACTGCGATTGCCGGTGTCTCAATGGGGCCGTTGGATCGCGCTTTGGGTGAATTTGTGGACCACATAAGTGAATTTATATTCGCACGTCAGTCAATCGGCGCCCTTTCGGCATATCCATGGAGCCCAGGCGCATGAGTCGGCTCAAGGCGGAGCGCGTCATGGCTCGGGCCTTCCGTCTGCCTTCGACGTCCTCTGTCACCAAGACCCAGGCGTCTCCTTTGGTGCTGGGCCCCAACTCGGCAGCGTCCATCAATGACGCGTACCTCCAGCACACAGGCGCGCGGTTCTTCCTGGAGGATCTGGTCAAGCGGCTGCAGGAGCAGAGACCCGAGCAGCCAACGCCATTCATTGCCAGCTACTGGAGCGCTGTGATCTGCGGAGGCAATGTCCGCGGCCGCAACTTCGAGTACATCAACGGCTGTCTGCAGAACCGCATTGCGTTCCTCTCGCAGCTCCAGCGCGCGTTCGCCTCCGTGGATCCGAGTCTGCGTACGTGGATTGGTGATGCATCGGAGGCCAAGATGGAGCATACTGACGCACTGTTGCTGTGGCTAGAGCTGTCGCTGGATGACTTTCGAGAGCTCGTCTGGGGCCAGTGCAGAGACTTCCCATCCACGATGCTGCAGCAAGCGAGCTTCCATCTCTCATCAACAGAGGACGGACGCGTCATGGCCACTCTTGGTGGCTTCCTGGCCTCATTCCGCGTCTGTTTCTTCTACCATGGTACGTACGTGGCGCGGCTGTTGCTACGGTGGCTCTCAATGGAATCCTGATGTACCGGACAGAGTTCCTCAGTCGCGCGTTCGACATCTACGCCGAGATGCAGGCCTCCAAGGAAGGCCGCATCGCGTCTCCACGCGCTAATATCCGCTCCGAAAGGTGATGGAAAGCCTTCTAGTTGTTGCGTTAGGGAACTCATGGATTTCACGTTCGAGTATGGCGATAGCATCGCCAATGCCATGGCCGCTGACCGAGTGATAGCACGACTGCGGGTTCTAGCTCAGCAGCAGCACAGGTGACGAGTCCTTTTGTTGTCCATCAGCGCTGTGGGTCTTCAACTGATGGGCCATTCATGCCGTGTTGCAGCTTCAGCATGCCGCCAATGGCTGAAGTCGAGTCGTTTGTCTTCAAAAGCGCGTCCTTCAAAGAGGTAACTAGGGCCAGTCGTTAGCGCTGATCTTCATTGAGCCACTGACGTATCTATGCCGGCAGTTCTGCGTGCTCTTCTACGAGAGCCAAAGCATTCTCGCCAGCGTCCAGCAGCTGCAGTCCGCCTTCCAGCGGCTCGCCCAGCCGTAAGTAATCAAATCCGAGAGATTCGGTAAAATACACGAAATATAACCAATCTCGGTCTGGATAACTTCGGCCTCTGCCGACTTGTATACATATGTATACTATACTCGGCGTTGTGGAATATCCGGACGTCCATTCCAATTGTGCACAAGGCGATGCTGAACCGTGGAGCTTCCGGCGGCGGCAGCGCGCGCTTCGGGCGTCCGGATGAAAGCCGCAGCGGCTACAGCGGCGACCAGGACGTGGACATGAAAGAAAGCCACGCGCCCAGCCGTCTGGCGCAGCCTCGCAGCTACGCGCACTCGGGACTACGCGAGCAGCAGCAGCAGCCCATACCGCCGCCTCCGTCTGCTGGTCTGACTGTGCATTCTGAACAGGTGCCGCTGATGGGTTTCGGCTGATTGTTTCCGTATGTGCAGGGAGATACCAGGCGTCTGGTAAAGTGGCGAACGCGGCGTCGGCGCAAGCGAGGCACCAGCAGCAGCAGCCGCCGCCTGCGCCCGCAGCAGGGCCCAAGGCATGGAGCTTTCAGGACTTTGAGATCGGACGCGAGCTGGGCCAGGGCAAGTTTGGTACGTCCTTCTGCTCTGGATTGGCCTCTGGCGCGTATTGACTCTGATATGTGCGGATTGTGGCAGGTCACGTGTATCTTGCGCGCGAAAAGAGCTCTCGCAGTATCGTGGCGCTCAAGGTGTTGGTGAAGAACCAGCTCAAGGCAGCGGGCGTGGCGCATCAGTTGCGCAAGGAGGTGGAGATCCACTCGCGCATTCGCCATGCCAACATCCTGCCGCTCTACGCCACCTTCCAGGATGCGACTCGAGGTACTAGGAACCCCTGCCTCTGATCGTGTCGATTGCGAGGGAATCGCACTGAGCTGCTGTGCTCTGCAGTGTATCTGGTGCTCAAGTACGCAGGCGGCGGCGATCTGTACAAGCGGCTCCGCCAAATGCCTGGCAAACGGTACCGTGACCACTAAAGCCCATGCATCTATGGCGTCTGGTGCTCATTGCTTATTTGTTTGGGCAGCTTTACCGAGAAGGAAGCCATGGTCTACGTCGCGCAGCTCGTCAGGTGAGTCAGTCGACAGATCAATGAATCGCCTGGAAGACTCACAATCGTCTACAGTGCGTTGGAAGCGTGTCACCAGCAGCACGTGATCCATCGCGACATCAAGCCAGAAAACCTTCTGCTCTCGGATGAGGTAAGCCAGAGCAATGGGAATGGTCTTGACGCACGCACTGACGCGTTTGTTTTGCTCAGGGATCCATCCTGCTTGCTGATTTTGGCTGGTCCTCCTCCAACGTCTCGCAAGCGTGCGTTCATGCGCCTTCACTGCTTCGTGTGGACGCAGTTGACTCACCCAGGATGATCCTGTAGGACGCGTCGAGACACTCTCTGTGGCACACTAGACTATTTATCGCCAGAGATGATTCGCGTAGGTGGCCATCGCCTGCTTCCGGCTCTGCATGGGAATCTAACAGCACTGGATCGGTCACAGGGAGAGAAGTACGATGAATCGGTGGACATTTGGGCCGTGGGTATCATCATGTTTGAGCTCCTGGTTGGCCGCCCGCCCTTTGAAGCGCCGGTACGTAGATTCTGTGGCTCTTCCGATCTCTTGCTCGTAAACTCATGGGGCGTTGTCTAGGGTCAAAACGAGACCATTCAGCGCATCACGGAAGGGGCGCTCATGGTGCCACCCCACGTGTCGCTGGCCGCCAAGGATCTCATCCAGCGCGTACGTGACGAGTCCCGGTTGCTCTAGTCCCGACTAGAACTCATTCGGCTTATTTGTGCCGCGTAGATCCTGCAGAAGCGCCCAGAAGATCGCTTCTCTCTGCAGCAGATCAAGTCGCACCGCTGGTTCGCGCCCCTCATCATCCGAGAGCGAGTCGCTCGACGCGCGCTTTAGATCCCTCGATCGCCATCGTAGCACCAGGAGACTACAGTCTTATGTACGCATGCAGTGTGTGTTTCCCTTCTCTCAAATACATCAACATACAACCATGGCGATTACACCCATGTACATCTTTTTATCCCACTTCTTCTCTCGCTTGTCGCCTTCTCGGTGGCGCTTGGGCGGCGTCTTCCTCCCACTTCTTCTCCGCCGCCGCATCGCTTTCCTCCCCAGAGCGCGCATTCTGCACTGACGACGGCGAATGACAAAACACGGTGCGTTTAACCACATCCTCGTTTTCTGGTCGTTTGGGTTGCCGTGTCGCAAAACGCGGTGCAACCCACCGGCGCGATGCCAAAGGCGGACGCAAATGCAGCGAGGCCGCCATCCATGCGGCAGTCCGGTCGCCGCGTAAACGCTGGGACGAGAACAAGCCTCAGGTCCAGCCATGGGCGACTCGGGCCGGCTGCGCAGCATCCGCTCCAAGCTCAGCCTGCTGCGGCTGCCGGAGCTGCGCAACGTGCTCAACTACATGAACCTACACCGCTCGGGCCGCAAGCAGGAGATCATCGACCGCATCGCTGTGGCGCTCGAGGTGGGTGGGTCATCCGTCCAGCACAGGGCCACATGCGGCAGTTGCTCTGGGTCTGCTTCTGTCACTCACGCTGTCCTTCCCCCTGTCTGTGCAGTCCTTTGAAGCCAAGGCGCTCGAGCACGCGTCTAACCACACGACGGCGGCGTACTACGCGGACCAGCTCAGCGGCGGCTTGGGCTGCATCGACATGCAGATCTCGGCTAGTCGGCCGCACCACGCGGTCACGTCCCCACCGTCGGCGTCCGTGACAGGGGCCATGCCCCTGGCTCACACGCCGCCCTCGTCGCGCTACGCCAGTGCACCGTCCATGCCGGCGGCACCGGTGCGCTCGATCCCGAGCTACCACCACCGACCGGCCGTCGCGCCCAGCAGCAACGGCCACCACCACCACCCGCAGCTCCAGCGAGCGCCACCCACCACTGCGTACGCGCCGTCGCTGAGCTCCAGTGCGCCGCGCAGCAACGGCAACGGTCTCCCACCCTCGACCAATGTCGAAATCCTGACGGGCGTGACGCTGCCGTCGCTCCAGAACGCGCGCTGCCTGTGCATTAACGACGCCGCGACAGGCAAAGTGATCTCCTGCTCTCAGTGCGGCCTGATCGTGCATGCCAAATGCCATCAACTGGCAGCGGTACGTCGTCTGTCCTGTCTGGAAGCTCATGCCTTTGCATTGGCCCTGACTCGCTCTTCTCTGGACAGGTCACGGTGGACGAGTGGTATTGCGAGAACTGCCGCTCCAAGGTCTTCGACCCGTTCCTGTCGGTGGTGAAGACCGTACGGCCAGCCAACTTCGTGCGCTTCGCCAAGTCCTTCAGCACGTATCGGATAGAGTACCACATCTCGGACCAGGACCTGAACGAAATGTACTCGAAGCGAGACGCCAAGCCCGGTGCCATGACGCCAGGAACGCTCGAGCTGCAGCTGCGCTGCTTTGCGCTCAAGGATGAGCTGGCGGATGGCCATCGGTGGCCTGCGTCTTCACAGATCAACGTCAACGGATTCAACGTGCCGCTCGTCCAGCGAGCGCCGCCAGGCCAAGCGAACCCGTCGAAAGTACTGCGCGAGCTGCCGATCAATCTCTTCCCGTTCACGCGCGTTGGACGCAACCTAATTGAGCTGCGCACGAACGAAAACCCGCCCGTGTACGCGTTCATGGTGCAGATCGTCTCGTTCCGCGACTGCAACGACCTGATCAAGGAGATCACGCAAGCGTCAGCCAAGATCACGCTAGGAGAGGCCACGCAGACAGTGATCAAGTCGTTCGGAGATGAAGACGAGGACGACGTTGTCGCCACGTCCACGGTGCTGTCCGTACGTTGTCCACTCGGATTGGGTGTGATCAATTTGCCGGCACGAGGGCTGCATTGCAAGCACTTGCAGTGCTTTGATCTGAGAACGTTTCTGCTGTTCAGCAAGAAGGCGCGGTCCAAGGCTTGGCGGTGCACTATTTGCCACAATGTACGTTGCTGCGGATCCATGAGGTCGAGAATCATCCGCAAGACCAACGCTCTGTTTTCCATGTCTGCAGTTTATCAAGGCTTCCGACCTGCGTATTGATCCCTATTTAAAAAAGCTACTGGTCGAGGTAGAGAACGAAGACGAGCTGGAGGAAGTAGAGATCCTCCCGGATGCCTCGTGGAAGCGACGGATAACAGACGACGCCGCATCAGCACCGCCAGCCAAAAAGGTCAAGCGAGAGCCAACGGAGGTTTCGTCGACTGCCATTGCCCCAGCACCTGCAGCACCAGTTTCTGCAACATCCAGCGCAGCATCGACACCTGCTGCGGCATCAGGATCGAGCGCCTCGGCGCCGTTTGAGATCGATTTATCGCTCTCAAGCGATGAAGAGGACGACGCGCCGTCCACAACGTCTGCGCCGGCCCCCGTACCAACTCGAACTCAGCCGGCGATGCTTCTGGACAGCGAAGTCTCAGTGCTCACAGTGGACAGCAATATCTGGGAAACGCCATCGGCCAACTACGGACTGCCACGAACGACACAAGGCGATGCAGGCCACGACAGCGAAGGATTCCCATTCGCGTTCGCTGCTCCTGCCGCCGGAGAGCGTTGGGATTCGTTCTACGATCTGCCCTTGGGCTCTCTGGCACCGACTCCAGCTGCTGCAGCGCCTTCAGGCAGCAATGCGTCTGGATACGCTTCTACTGCACCAGCATCTGCGTCTGGCACGTGGGCGAACCAGCCCGAGGCGGATCTGGCCAGCTCCATGGCCATGTTCTCCCGTAAGCACCCGAACGTCGTGAGCAATCCGTTCGCGCAGCGCCAGGGCGCAGCCACGACAACCCAGTCCAGAGCCCCCGCGCCCCGACGTCTAGCCGAGCAAGATCCGCTGGACATCATCTGCCTCCTGGATAGTGATAGCGAGTAAAGTTAATTCGAACGGTGTCGTGAGCAAAAGTGTAGATTCAATCGGTCGTCCTGTAAACGACCCATGGGTTCATTTAGGTTATTGCGAATAGCCCAATATATGCTTGGGTTTTTGAAACCGACCCCCTCCTCCTCCTGATGACTTCGATCGTTGGTTCCGCTCCCGCATGGACTGGTGACGGTCGTGGTCTCTCTGCGCTGCTGCTGCGGGCGTGCGCTGCTCCATTGTGACGACACCTTAGCCATATTTGAGAGAACGATGTGTCGTTCTTGAGGATGATACCACAACGAGAGGTCATGCGAGTCAATGGGGTCTCTTGTAAAGAGGTCTGGCTGCCAAAGCCAAGCAGCAAAGCGTCACCCTGCCATTGCGGAGAAGAGAGCACAGCTGTGTCGTATCTGTGGGGGAATATGCGTCTGCAGGTCGCTGAGGCGCCTTGCAGGGCTCTGTGCATCGCTCGTTCTGCATTTGTTTGGATGACGCGATGATGCAAAACACTAGGCCGCTTTTAGCCGCGTCTGAGCTGCGACTCCCACTCGTGGTCGAGTCCCCGGCGCCGGTCGATGACGAGAACCCTTGCAGAAGGTATCGCAAGTTCCGCTGAGCGCTTTAGGCCATCCAAGCAGCAGCTTCTGGAGCGATTGGAGCACGAGCAGGGCGTCTCGGGCGCTTGCTTGAGCCACGAAGAGGTCCATGAGGAGCGTGATGGAAAGAAACACAGGCGACCAGATCGGAAGACTCCTCTCCGGAGCTCCATGAAGGCCATCTACACTTGATCTGATTCCGTGGTCTTACCTTCTAAATAGAGCCCAATGCTTTGTATTTTTACCTCCTTCGCTCTCTCTCTGGTCCAAAGTCTCAGAACCCAATCGATCGCCATGCAGGTATGCTTCCTCGAGAGCTTCGCGCAGCCGGATGCAGTAGACCGGCATGTCTCCCAGCGCCGCAGCAAGTTCGACCAGCTCCGCCCGAGTCGCGTGGTGATCGCAGGAAACGAACACGCGCTCGAGACCGTGCGCACGGTGCACTCGCCTAAGTCTCAGCAGTCGCCGTCTCGCTTTGCGGCCTCTCCAGCATCTTCCCCCAAGGCTGTGCCGTCCCCGTTGGTGGTGAAGCGCCGCGGATCGTTTGCGCTGTCGGCCTGCGCGCCGCAGGAGTTGAGTGAAGCTCAAGTGGAGGACGACCAGCCCCACGGTTGGGAGGAGACCTGGACCAAGAAGCTGCTGGCTTCTGGGTGGAATGGCAAAGCTGATGTCGCGTTGGCTCTGCTGGGAGTCGTGTACGTGTTCTATATGCATGTCTGCGGCGGATTGCATGCCCAACTCACCTTGGCGTGATGATCTGTGAATGACACTAGCAACATGGCTACGCATGCAGCAAGAGAGGCGGATCCGTCTTCAAGCCCATTCAAGCCATCGCATGCGCTTGTGGCTGTAGCAAACGGATCCACTTTGGCTGCTGCAGCGTACGCTGTGCGCCATCCGGACCTCTTCATGGAGCTGATCCAGACGCTTGCACTGCTTGACCAGGTAGTATCCTCTCCAGTGTTATCATTGCAGCAGCCTTTGCTGACTGTGCTATCGCACCAGTTGCTGTCTGTGCTTTCAGCATCCCGGCTGCCCAGCTTAGCTGTCGTGTCTGGCGTGAGTTGTCCAGTGGCGCTGGCTGCCGTGGGGATCTTCGTGAGTCACCAGTGGCGCTGGCGTCTGGTCTTCCTGGGGCTCACCATCATGACCGCCCTTGTGTCTCTGACACAGCACTCGAGTGACTCGTTGGGCACTATGATCGCCCCGCTGCTGGCGCTGGCGGCGCACACAGGCGTTCTCTTCCTGCGGCGCGTGACGTCGGCTGGCGTCTTCGTCGCTCCATGCGCCATGACTTTCAAGCGATAATTATGATATATTTTTTTTCAGTACATTTGCCTCTCACCCTTAACCATTAGGCCTTTGAAAGTCAGTAGCTTACTGGATTAGGATATATAGAAAGATCAGTTTAATATTCTAATACTAATGACACAGTCTGGATTTACTCACTATTACTATGTGTGTTGTCACAACAATACGTCAACTCACAATATCTTTGTATATACAGACTGTGGCATTAGCGCCTCACCCATTGATACCCAAAGAGCCAACAGTTGTCTCGCTCCCTCCCACGTCGCATCACAATCGCAATTCGTCTCCCCATGCGCGTGACCGCCCTGCTCGCCCTCATCTCTCTGGCTGTGGCTCTGGCCGCCGCGCCGGCCTCCGTCCAGGCCCAGCGCCGTCTGGTCAAGCACGATCCCCAAGCCAACGCTGTGGCGTCGCTGCGGCTGCTGCAGGCGGACGACGACGACGACGACAGCTTCGAGTCAGTCGCCGGATCCAGCGCCACCACGGACTCCGAGTCCAGCGACGACGCAGAGGAACTGGAGGAGGAGGCCGAGGAGAAGGCCGTGGAGGACGAGGCCGAGAGCAAGGACATCCCCGAAGAGCAGAAGCCCGAGAGCGAAAGCGAAGAGAGCGACCAGAGCGCCCCCGCGGCGGCGCAGCGGACCGCGTCTCAGGAGGAAGGCTCCGGTCTGGAAGAGGGCAGCGGCCCGGACTGGGACAGCTCCAGCGCCACGGGCCAGAGCTCGTCGGACGAGAGCGCCAGCTTCGGCTTCTCCGCTGCTGCGAGCGACTCGAGCGCCCAGGACGAGGCTGAGAAGGAAGAAGAGGAGGAGGGCGACCGCAGGATCCGGTCGCTGCGCATGCACTAAGAGACCAACTAAATCCACTCTGTAACATTCAAAGACGCATTGATTCTCTCAGTTTACGCAGCTAGGCCTGGCCCACAAACTCATCGATCCACTTGTGGATCTGCTCGATCTCGATCTTGCGCGCCTTGGTCACGGACGCCGGGTCCAGCTCGTGGCTGAAGAACAGGTCTAGGTGGTGCGCGCCCTCTTCGATCGTCACGATCTTGAGCGACGGAGACGCGCCGCTGGGCAGCTCGCGCACGCCGCCGCTGCTCCAGGGGTCCAGCAGGCCGTTGCTGAACACGATGTTGGTCGCGTACTTGAGCTGCGCGTCGCCGTAGCTTACGCGGATCCAGTTTGGGTCCGGCGTGACGCCCCAGTTCTTCTGGCACTGCGCCGTGATCTCGTCCTGCGTGATCGTGCGCTTCCAGAACATGTCGGTCTCGCCGTTCGAGTTGAAGTACGTCTCCTGTGGCAGCATCTGCGTGCACCACTGGAAGTCCCAGATGCCGTCGAAGTCCTCGGCCGAAGGGATCTTGTAGCACTGCTGGTCCTTGGACGCGTTGTTGAACACGTTGCTTGCGTCGCGCACAGCCGAGAGCAGCGCCTCGTCGTCCGAGAACTCGGGCGCCAGGTGCTCGCAGGCCACGCGCACGGGCCAGGCCGGCAGATTGGCCACGCCGCCCGTGAGGTAGCTGGACGGGTACGGGAAGTTGCCCATGGCCATGTTGTCGAAGGCAAAGAGAACCGACATGGCCAGCTGCTCGCCGTCTTCGGCCGATGCCAGCGGCTCGCACAGGTTGAAGAGCGCAGTGAGGTTGGCTCGCCCCTGCTCCGTCTGGACCAGGGCGAAGATGCGGCTCCAGGCCTTGCGCGCGTTGGGCACGCAGTTGGTGGCGGCGCCGGTGGCCGGCGAGGCGTCCCGCGTGACCACAGCCCAGTAGTTTTCGCCGCGGAAGGACGGGAAGCCAGGGAAGCCCAAGATTGGCGCCGACGCAGCGATCGCCCCGTGCACGATGGACGGGTACTTCATGCGGAACCAGGCCGAGAGCATGCCGCCGTAGCTCCCGCCGAAAGCGATGACCGGGTGGCCGTCGGCTTCGAACTCGCTCTGCAGGTGGTAGATGAGCTCGGTGTAGTCAGCCAGCGCCTGCTCGTGGCTCAGATACTGCAGGTGCTGCATGTAGTCGGCGCCGAAGGGCAGACTCTCGCCGTAGTATCGGTGCTCGGCGAACACCACGAGCGCCTTGAACTTGTGCGCGTTCTCCCAGATGAGCCCCGTGTGGTTGGCGTACAGCGTCACGTCGCCCTCGTTGCCCGTGTAGAAGAAGAGCGGGGCCTTGCGGTCCGACGGGTCCCAGAACTGCGTGTTGAGCAGGTAGCGCATCTGGTAGGTGGCCGGCAGGCCGCTCGAGTTGGTCGCGTTGTCGCTCAGCCAGCTAAAGTGGTCGACCTTCTGCTCGATCCACTCGACCGAGCAGTTGGACGCGTCGGCATGGATGCGGGGCAGCTGCTGGCGCTTGGCCTGGTCCAGCGCGCTCTGCGGGATCGTGTCCATGTTCTCCGTGTGGATGAGCACGAGCACGCCGAAGAAGATGGCGGCGCCGGCGAAGAGTGCCACGCGCATGGGCATGATGCGCACTGTTCCATGGAAGGCAGGGCAGAGGGTGAGCACCACCGAGACAGAGCGAGACGAGAGCAGCTAATACGTACGCTTGGCGTAGTTGATGGCGCGCAGCAGCGGCACGCGGCGCCAGACCGACATGGTCGTGTGCACGTCGGGCGAGTCCAGCAGCCGGGAGCTCTCGTAGGACGGCATGCTCGACAGGCGCAGCTCCAAAGGCGGAGTGGGCTTGGCAAAGGCGGTGGCCGAGGCAGCAGAGGAGACAGAGGAAGTCGGTGAAGGCGTTGGCTCTTCCATGTTACTCACGCGCGCCCTCTCCTCACGCGTCGCTGCGTCCAGTCAGTGAGTCAGTCAATCGCCCTTTGAGCGGTCATGGAGCGGGCGCGACGGCGCGAAGGGACCAGTCACTCGTGTTCGGATCAGATGGCACTAACGCGAGGGAGTCATCCACTCACCCATTTGACAACACGACGATGTCAGCTGCGTGATGGACCGTTTTGCAACACTTGTGGGCCGGTGTCAAGTTGAATGAGACACTTGTGGCACGCCCGACCCACCCGAGTGAGGTGCAAAGCACGCGCGCTCATTCGGCAGCAGGATCTCGTCAGCATGCACTATAAGACCCATGTGCCCGCGCGCTTCTCTGTGGAGGACCAGATGTCTGAGGTGGCGAGCACTGCGCGTGCGCAGGACGGAGACGCATGGACTGACGTGTTGGCTCTGTGTTGGACCAGGCGCTGTCGTCGCTAGAGCTCATGGGCCCTCGCCAGCGCAAGAACTTCCTCAAGCTCTTCCGCAAGTACTCCAAGACCAAGAAGGACGTGATCGACTGGTGCGTATCGCTGTGCGTATCGGCATCTCCATTGGCAGAGAGAGGCTCATGCGCGTGTGGCCCATTAATAGGAACGCGGTCAAGCCGCCGTCGCCCGCGATGCTGCTGTCCAGCAGCTCCCTGGAGAGCTGTCCGAACGACATCAACCTCAAGCACGAGCTGCTGGACAAGCTGGTGATCCTCAAGCTTAACGGCGGTCTGGGCACGACGCTGGGCTGCGAGGGCCCCAAGAGCGCCATCGAAGTGCGTCAGGACCTGTCGTTCCTGGACCTGACTGTGCGCCAAGTGGAGGTGCGTGTGTTTATGCAGACCCATGGGATGCCCATGGCCTCATGTCTTGTGTGTGTGAGCAGTACCTCAACAGCATGTACGGCGTGGACGTGCCGCTGGTGCTCATGAACTCGTTTAACACGCACGAAGAGACCGTGCGCATCATCCGCAAGTACCGCATGCACAACCTGAGCATCCACACGTTTAACCAGGTGCGTTGACTGCGTTCTCATGCGCCTTAGACGACGCGTATCAGTGCGCTGATATCATCTCTCCATTGGCAGAGCTGTTACCCGTTCGTGAACAAGGAGACGATGCTGCCGCTGCCCACGACCAAGTATGACCGCTCGACGCGGGACAAGTGGTATCCGCCGGGCCACGGCGACATCTACAACGCGCTGTTCGAGTCGGGGCTGCTGGAGAACCTCATCCACCAGGGCAAGGAGTACATCTTCATCTCGAACGTGGACAATCTGGGCGCGACCGTGAACCTCGACATGCTGTACCACATGATCAACGAGGACTCGGAATTCGTCATGGAGGTGACGGACAAGACCCGCGCCGACGTGCAGGGCGGCACGCTCGTGAGCTACCGCGACAAGCCGCATCTGCTCGAGATCAGTCAGGTGCCCAAGAACCACATGGACGACTTCCGGTCCATCAACAAGTTCCAGACGTTCAACACGAACAACCTGTGGGTGAACCTGCGCGCCATCCAGCGGCTCGTGGCGCAGGACATCATCGACATCGAGCCACTCGTGTCCTTCCCGACAGTCAAGAACACCAAGGCCGTGCAGCTCGAGACCGCGGCCGGCGAGGCCATCCAGTTCTTCAAGAACTTTATCGGCGTCAAGGTGCCGCGCTCGCGCTTTCTGCCCGTCAAGTCCTCGTCGGATCTCTTCCTCGTGCAGTCGAACCTGTACCAGATCAAGCACGGCAGCCTGCTCATGAACCCGGAGCGGTCCGTCGCGACCATCCCGATCGTCAAGCTCGGGCTCGAGTTCCAGAGTGTCAAGGAGTACGCGGCGCGCTTCGAGCGCGGCATCCCCAACATCCTGGAGCTGGACCACTTGACCGTGGCTGGAGACATTAAGTTTGGCTCGGACATCGCACTCAAGGTGCGTTTGCTAGTGTACTTGCTGTTGTTTGCGAGATGGTGGGTGCTCACTGTGTGGCTCTGTAACAGGGAACGGTCATTCTGGTCGCGAACGAAGGCGCGCACATTGACCTGCCGGACGGTACAGTACTGGAAGACAAGGTCGTGACGGGCAACTTGCGCATCTTAGACCACTAGCAGAAGAGGGAGACGACGACGTGAGGAAAATGGATATGTATATACGCACAGTTAGCACGAGAAGACACGGTCAACACGAAAGAATTCTGCTTGTTTCGGCTGGGGTTGGCTGTGTAGCTGTGGCTGTGTGAGGGTAAAGTGAACGGGGCAATTGTATGGCCATCAAAGGGCTGCTCAGTACACCGCGACAACGTGTTTGCAGATGGGGCAAATGCGGTGGTGCATGAGCCACTGGTCGATGCACTCGCGGTGATAGAAGTGCAGGCACGGGAGCGCACGCACTTCTTCCTCTGGCGCGTACTCTGTGTAGCACACAGCGCAGCTGGCATCACATGAACAACGCATCGTATAGTCAGCACTAGTCACAGCACCACCGGAATCCATCGATTGGCAACGTACAGCGTGTTGTAGGTCGGGTCTTTAGACGTGGTCGTCATCTCTTCAGTGCGCTCGCGCACAGCGTACTTGAACGTGGGCAGCGCCATGATCTGCGGGTATGGGAGTCCGTCCCATTCTTCTGTCTGTGATGCAGTGGAACGAGTCAGCAAGGCTCCCAAGGCAGGGGGAATCTGCTGCATCTGCTATTACCTCAATCTGCTGCGAGCGAAGCTCATTGATGCGACGCAGCAACGAGAGAAAGCGGCGCTTGCTCTGTGCCTCTTGCTGCTCTGGAGAGAGCGAGGCGTTGGCCGCCGGATGCAGCAGCTGCCGCAGCACATCTTCAGTTGTCACACTGCAAGGCAAGTAAACACTGAGTCAAAGCACATCTCCTTCTGCGGAAGCTCGGATCGACGTACCTTCGGTCTCGAGGAAGCGCGACAGAGTTGCGCAGCGCCTCGATGTATTCCCAGTCGAGCTCGGCGTTGACGCTGGGCTGGGGCTGGCTCTGGGCCTCATCAATGTCGGCCGCCGCGATAGAGATCAGACCCGTGGGCGACACCTGCGACTGCAGCGGCGACAGGTTGTCCAGGTCGTCCACGTTCAGCGAGGCCACGTTGTCCACGCCAACGGGCTCCAGGTGTAGCGCCAGCTGCGGCAGGTTGCGACGCAGCGACGAGAGGCGTCGGCCGGTCGCTGGCGAGACTTCATCCAGCGCCGTCACCACGGCGTGCGGCTTCTTGTTGAGATCGTCTTCCGGTGCGTTCTCCATCTCGGCCTCGCGGATGGCGCGCGCAATCTCCTGCGCGCTAGACGTGTCGTCCTGCCAGTAGCTGGAGATCTGCGGATCGGCGCGCGGCTAAGAAGAATCAAACGGTCATAGCGACGTCAACATGGACTCTTACAAGCAGCAACCGCCACGAACAGACAGCTCTGCGTGTGTATTATCCAATGGTGTGCTCTGAACTCACGTGCTGCGCCTGTGGCATGCGCGATCCAAAGAGCGTTCGGAGGAACATGGCTCCTCGCTCGCTCTGATTCCTTCTGTCTTGTGAATGGGCCAAATGGCAGCAGCTAGAGAGGCAGCGCTCTCGTGCCAAAACACGGTGCAAACTACTGCAGCGTCCCATACAAACGTTCAAGTTGAAGGTTACAAAACAAGGTGCAAACCTGAGAACACTTGATTGACGTGCGGCGTCCCTCCAGCGGGAGATGGGATCAGTCGTACTGGTACACGGCCGGATGCGGCTCCAGCGACCCCATGGCTGCAACCTCGGCTGCCACGGCCACTGCGTCCTGCTTGCGCTTGGTCTCCATGCGGTGGAAGGCCTTGACGAGCGACTGGAAGGCCTTGAGCCACTGCGCAAAGCCCAGCAGCTCCACGCGCACGGCGTCCTTGGTGTGGCCAGAGGAGCTGAACAGCAGCTCCGTGAAGCGGTGCAGGTACTGAGACGCGCGCGGGATCCCGATGGCGCTGTCGTCCTCGTCCAGCGGCGCGAGCAGCTGCTCCAGATGCGCGTCGAACGCGTCCACGCTTGCGAACTCCTCGTCCACGTCGATGGCGTCGAGCAGACGCGTGAGCTTGGTCTCCATCTGTCCGTCATCCGTCGTGCTCTGCCGCGACACGACCACGACCGAGTGCGTCGGGTCGATGTTGAATAGCCGCCGCTCCTTGCTCACGTTGGGGCCGCTCAGCGCGTCGCGCATGCGCACTGAGCCCACGAGGCCGCCGCGCAGAGACCGGAAGAGCGTGGCCAGCTTGGCCTCGAGCGTCTTGCAGTACGTCACGGT
The DNA here is from genome assembly GCA_023335835.1 of Elongisporangium senticosum. NCBI lineage: Eukaryota > Oomycota > Peronosporomycetes > Pythiales > Pythiaceae > Elongisporangium > Elongisporangium senticosum. Next base: position 59,639 of record JAADVQ010000012.1, on the reverse strand, counting down.
GGCGGACTGGGACTTGGTCAGCTTGACGCTCGTGTGCAGCACTTCGTCCGGCGCCGGCAGCACGAACAGCACCAGCGGCACGCAGCGGCCGGGCGTGAACACGCTCACGGCGCGCTCGCTGCCGCTCTTGTCTCGCTTTGCCGAGGTCTTCTGGGACGACGCGGCTGCCAGTTGCGCCACGACCTGCTGCTTCTCGGTTGCGAAGGCGCGCACGTGCTTGAGCGCGTTGGTTGTGAAGCGTGCACTGGGCTGTACCACAAACACCATGTTGCAGCTGGAGAACAGCAGCACCTCCAGCTTCAACGCGAACGCCTGTCTGACGTACTCCTCCTGCGCTGCTACTGGGGTCGAGCCCTGCGCGTCCAGTGCCAGCAGGAAGATGCTTCGCTTGCTCTCGTCGTAGAACAGATAGATCGCTCCGCTGGCCGCGCTCTTGTCGCTCTGCTGCAGATCGTCCGCGATGAAGGCACACTGGCCGATAAGTCGGTTGGCGAAAGTGCACGCCAGCTCCGGCGCCGTGCCGCGCGTGCTCACGATGCCCACGACCACGGGCTTGACGCCCAGAGCCTGCACAGCCTGTAGCACTGGCGACTGCGCTAGCGCCCGCGAGGCCTCGGGGAAGATGCGCACTGGGCCAGAGCCACAAACCTCCAGAGACGGAGTCATGGATACAGAGGCTTGCGAGGAGGCGGGGGACGAAGGCGCGTGGCGCGAAGAGGACGCGGCGTTGCCGTGGCGCCCATTACGTCCGACCGCCATAGCTCCACATGCAAAAGGCCCCAATGTCCTGTACGCCCTAGTTTAACAGTTCCCGTAGGACGCGTCCTATAATTAAAGCATGAGTATTGTAGGATTAATGGCGATGGCGATTATCATGACGCCGACTGCTTCGGCTTCGGGATCGTGAGCGGTCGTGGCGATGACGTCGGGGCCTATCCGAGCTGTCCTTGTGTCTTGAGACCTCGCGTTCTCCTGCTTCATGGTCTCTGAAGCGGTGTCTGTCTGGCGAGGGAGACGTTCGCTGCCGCTTCTTGCTCTTCTTCTTGTGGGATTTTTTCCGGTGCCGGCGCTCCGAGACGGACTCGGAGTCGGATTCGCTGTCACTGGGGCGCTTGTTCTTCTTGGTCTGCTTCTTTAGCTTCTTGAGCAGCAGCTTCTTCTCCTTGGACGACAGGCTGGCCAGAAACGCCTTCTCTGGGTCGGAGGAATCGCCATCGTCCTCTGATGGAAGAATGTCGTACGTCTCAGCTGTTCCGTTCTAGCATAGCAGCACAATAGAATTTGATCAGTCCCAGCAACTGCAACAAGAGCAGCACTAGTGAGCACCTTACCAACTCGAGAGGAAGAGAGGCCTTGCGGAGCACAAGCTCGTGCTTGGCGGCCTGGTTCATCTTGTTAACATACGTCATCGGGTCTTCCATGGTACGCCGAGCTGCATCTGATGGCCAGAACACAAGAAGAATGACCAGTGGGCATCGCTGACGAAGAACCGTATAGAACTTCTGAGATGCAACTCTTACCATGAGGATTGGAATCGCGCAATGAGCACTCGCGATCGCCCGACTGGTGACCCCACTCGCCGCAGCGAACGCAGCGCACATTGCGCAGCTGCACGCCCATGGGCTTGAAGTTGACCTTGACAGAGTCAGTGTATGCGCCTTCCACTGGGGCGTCTTTCAGGAACGGGAATCGCTCTGCAGCATCAGCGAAGGATCAGTAATTGCTCGTAAGTATCCTGTCAATAGACTTGCAACGTACCCACTTGGTCCTTGATGGTCAGGCTTTCATCCGGCCGTCGGCCGACGTACCGCTCCAGATTGCGCTGCAGATCTCGTGGGTCTTCGCCGTTTTTTCCTTTCCGCCTCTCCATCTTGCGCCGGAACTCGCGCACCGCATCATCTGATAGACACCCATTACTCGTCGCTCCGTGTGTATCCGCATGCGCAATTGTTCACTAGTGCCCTACCTTCGGTCACCTCACTGGCGACTGCCTCATCGACCTTTTCCAGACCTGGCGGAGGTGCGTACATGAAGCCGACCTGCTGCGTCTGCAAGCGACGCAGAGCGTCCGCGTCGCCCTTGGCCGCCGCGATCTCCTGGAAGCGCTGTAGATCGGCGCTCCTGCGGATCTCCGCCGCCGCATCTCGCTCCTTCTGCTCCGTGTCCTTGGCCTTCTGCTCCGCTATCCAGATCCGCTTCTGGTTGGTCTTGTTGGATGGGTGCCAGCCCTTCATGTTAAGGAACTTGAGCGACATGGTGGCGGCCCAATTGACTTCCAGCAGCAGCTCTTCTCAAATGGCATGCGTTAGGTTCGCATGCGAACTTTATTCAAGGCGGTATATTACCGATTCCTACCGGTATCCGAACGAATATGTACCTATTTGAGCGCTTGGAGCATGACGCGCAGCCACGGCAGAGTGAGCTGCGCGCCTAGAGGCTGCGGCTGCACGGCGCAGGGCAGCTGGAGCTGGAGCAAGTACTTCCCAGGCACAAACACTGTAAGCGTGGAGTCAGAGACGTCCACGGCCATGGGCTCGGAGGGAGACGCCACCTTGGGCAGAAGCACAGCCACTACCAGCTCCTCGCGACTGCCTAGACGCAGCTCGTGATGTGGGGTCTCCAGACCACTCGTTTGAGCAGCCATCTGCTTATTGCTCGGTGCGTTTGATGCACGTTGAGCTCTGCGCTGAGCTGCTGCTTGATCCTTGGATAGCACCGTACCATTTCGGAACTCTCGACCAAGAGCGTCAGATAGCTGCAGATCCAAGTCGGCGTCTAGACGCATTTCCAGAGTCTGCAGGTCTCCAGCTTTCAGCTGCACGCGACGACTGCTATCTCTGCCCTGTATGGCGTACAGAAAGCTGTTGGCGCGAGACCAGGACGTCTCTCGTTTGCCTACTTCGTGCAGATGCGAAGCTGCGCTGAACGGATTCTGCTGTGGCAGCAGCAGCATTTTCGACCCGATGATTCGCGATTGCACTGCAAACTCTCCGTTCATGTCTGCGTAGTCGTTGGCGCACGTGAAGATCGCCGGTAGGTTCGAGTCGGCGATCGCGTATAGATCCGGCAGCCAGCTGAAGAGCAGATCATGGCGATTCGATTCTACGAAGTTGCCAAAGCCCGCGTTGTACGCAATGAGGATCGTGTTGGTTGGTGTGCAATCGCTAGCCGCCTGCGAGTCCTGAAAGTTGCGGAAGGTACCTTGGAAATGCTGTACGCGCATGGATTTGGGCAGCGATTGCTTCGTAGTAGCGCAATTGGGGTCGACTTCAGGGCCGATGAACCAGAGCACGATCGTTCGCTGAGGAAAGCAGTACGCGATCTCGTTCCAGTAGTCCGTGATCATCCAGATGCGCTGCTCCGCCTTGCGTGTAGCCCCAAGCACGAGAATGTGCGTCGTCTCAGGACCAGTCTGCCGTAGTAGACTGAGCTGGTGCGCCACGTACACAAAGGAAATGGGGAAGCTGAGCGCATCCAGACACGATGGGTCCTTCGTGGCCGTGGCCACGAGGTCGCCACCTCTCGTCGTCAGATAGTTGTTCCATCCTTGGCGCAGATCTACGCCCAGCGGCAGCTCTTCCGTCGCGACACTTGGGAACGTAGGCAACCGAGGAAACTGCTTGGACTCGAGCCAGCGGAACGAGCCGCTGTACATGCCGTCGCCTCGCGTGTCCAGCTTCAGGTCCGAATGCTGCTTCTCTGGCGCATCGGCTGTAAGAGCCGCGTTCCGGCGTCGCTGCTTCTTGCCGCCCATGTTGGTGCTAGGTTATGTTGCGCGTCAACGATCGACGAAAGGGCGTGCTCTGGAAAGATCCTTTGCAAATTACAAATCCAGACCTATATCTATCATCTATTTACATAATCCAAATGGTGCAGTTGGATTGGATTTTTTGGAGAGTCACACGCCACGTTGCAACTCGACTAAGACTAAAACGGCCTCAAGTCGACTTTGGCGGTTGCAGCTTGAGGGGGCGACCGGGGGGCGGTTAGCACCAGACCCGAGAGGGAAACGCATTACGCGCGCGAAGATATCAGGGCACGGTCCCAGTCAGCATCTGCTATTTTAACGGCCACGTAACGAAGCAAGGACTCAGCACCCAGCACTCGCGAGCGCACAGGGAGATTAACCTCTCTCTCCTCGACCCATTGACCCCTTCCTCGCTACTCTGCGCTTCTGGGGACCGCCGATAGACGCGAGCCATGGCGGACCACCCAAGGCGCAAGGGCCCAGGGCCCACGGCTGCCACCACGCGCGCCAACTACCTGCCGCTGGGCGGTCAGCCGTCACCCTACGCGCAGCAGCAGCAGACGTACGGCTACCAGCAGAACCCGTACAAGCAGGCTCAGCAGGCGCAGCAACAAGGCAGGAGCGGCTTTTCGGCCGGTGCGCAAGCGCAGTCTCGCTACGGGCGTGACAGCAAGGCACCCGTACGGGCTCAGAAACCAGCTCCAGCCTCGTCCAAGATGGGCATCAAAAGCGGCATGACTGTCGAGGTAAGGCTTGCTGTGGTATCAGCTGGAAGCGAGCGCGTGCTGACTGACGTCGCTGGTGTTTTTAGGACTTGAAACGACTTACGCAGAAGCGCATGCAGCAAACCGCAGCTGCAGCCACGACGCCCACGGCTTCAGCGCAAGCAGCTCCGGTTCCTCAAGTAGCAAACATTGTCCAGGAGAGTCTTCATGCCCGGCCGGCGACGCCGACGCACCACGCTCCGGCGCCAGCTGTGGCCCCGAGTCCGATCATTCCGAAGACAGGCATGTCGGTGCAGGAGCTCAAGCAACTGACCACGCTGCGTCTGGCATCGCAGAATGTCCCGCTGCACCAAAGCGAGATCACAGGTCTCGTGAGCAAGACCGTGCTGGCCAATGCCGCCAAGTCCCACTACCGTGACAGCCTGCGCAGCTCTTTGACGTCGGCTACAGTGCCCAAGCGCTTGCCCGGAGCCAATCCTGGTCGCACGAACCAGCTCGCAAGTCCTGCGCATTCAGCTGTGGAGGTGCGAGGTCATCGCAGTCGCTCCCGCAGCTCTACGTACGCCAAGACTGTGGACGCCATGGCGGACGCGACTCCAAGTCGATACTCGTACAGCGGCCAGTCCATGGAGGAGTTTCTCAACTTTGACGGCGGACATAGCGCAAACAACTCCAGCTCTTCTCAGGAAACGGACACGTACACGCGACCGTCTTTGGAGCTCGATCTGTACGATGAGGTGAGTGCTCGATGAATGGATGCTGTAGACCTGGGGTTGCCAGTCTCTGATTGCTCTTGTGATCTGTCCTTGTAGTCGCGCAACTCGCTTACATTCCCAGACGATTCGTTTCCTCCGCCGCCGCCAGTGGACGAAAGCGGCGCGTTCGTGTCCACCTCGCTCCCGTCGTGGTCTCCTCCACCATCCCGCATCAAAAAGCTGGATACAACACCGGTGCGGCCTTGCTGCTATGTATGCTGACTGCATGATGCCCGCATACTGACATGGGGATCTTTGTGCTCGACAGGTTTCGTTTTACAACCAGCAGACCTCGTACTACAACATCGCATCGAAAGAAGAAAACACGGCGCAGGACCAAAACGCTGTGATCGCGCCACCGCCAGGATTCTCTCGTCGACCGTCAATGACTGTGCCTTGGCAGGTGGCAGAAGCCGTGTTGAATACCCCGCAGACTGTGAGCAACCGCAAGCAGCTCGTGTCACCAAGCCGGACGTCGAAGAAAACGCTTGAGCTGGAGACGTATAACTTGTTTGCGCAGAAGCCTGCCGCACGTGCTGCTTCAAACGAAGGTAACAGCACCAGTGGTGGTGGACTCAAGTCTCCTGCAGCAGAAGCTGCAGCACAACTTGGCGCTCCTCGTGGCCGAAAGAGTTCACTGTCAAATATCACAGCCCCGCCACCGGTTCCGGCAGCTGGCGCAGGCCCTCAAGGACTGAATCCAGCAGCTCGTCGTGGAAGTTTCGGCAATGCAGCTGAGTTTTTCAAATTTCGCCGACGCAGCAAGAGTCGCCTTGAACTCGCTCGTGACGTCGCTGGCAACTTCGTTAACAACGACTTTGTGTTCCCGAATTACGGCACCAGTGGCACCATGCCTGGCATTGATGAGCGCCGTGATGAAGCTCAAGACACACTGTCCGTTTTGGCCCAGGCGGACGAGACTATCTCTGATGCCAGCTCGTCCTCTTCCGACGACGGCGAGTCCAGCTCTCAAGATTACGATGATGATGAGCTGGTGCGTATTACTGGTGGATATGAAGACCCGTCGGAGCTGAGCGGGAACTTTGTCTCCTTCTACCACTCTACTGGCGGAGGCCGAGGAGGGCGTGAGTTGAGCGGGCTTTCTGCCCTGTCGATTCCACCGCCTCCTCCGCCGCCGATGACGGATGAAGATGATGATGCCTCCACGACCTCGTCAAAGGGCCTGCCAATGATGAGCCCCAATGGTGTGCGCCTCCGCAAGGTTGCTGAGCTGGCCAGACGCGGCAGCTTGAGCAACGAGGATAAGACCCGAGCGAAGGATGAGATCATCCAGAGCTCACTGGGCATTGGCGCCAGCAACGCTGCGCGGATATTCTCGTCCAAGATGAGTGAACGGTCCATGTCTATCGGAGACCGTCCTCCGGTGTCTCCATCCATGTTCGCGCCGTCGGCTGCCCCGCCCCGCAACACCCCCAAGGCGTCGATGACCAAGTCTCTGACTCCAGGAGCTGGCATCGTGCGTAGCTCGTCGTCGACTGGGCTGGCTGCGTTGGTGCCATCAAAGCAAGTGCAAGTGAGTCCCACGAACAGCTCCGGATCCCGGAAGACGCTTGGAAACGACTCTGCTGATGGCAGCAACAACGGCACCGCTGCTGTGGGGACGCTCGAAGAGCGACTCGCTGCTGCGGCCCAGCGGGTGGCCGACTGCGTGGGCAAGGGCGATATGGTGGGCTTTCAGCACGCCATGAGCGAGCTCGACTGGCTTCGCAACGAAGCCAACAGCCTGATGCGCGGCTGAGCTGTGTGAATTCTTCTTTTCCTTGTCCAACGCAGCGTAAGTACCGGACGTCGTCTCTGTGCCGTTTGCTGCTGCTCGCAGGTGGTTGAGTATGTTCGTAAGAGAGCTCTATCTGTATATAACAAGCCAACGCACATGCCATCATTCGTTTCTCAGAGCAAGATCTTGTATTTCTCTGTCGACGGCACCTGGTTCACGGCCACGCGGCCGTCGTACGACACGGACGCGAACAGCCACGAGTCGCTCACGGCCCAGGTCACATTGTAGACCGAGTCCTCGTGCTCCTCGAAGCTCTTGACCTTGGTGTCCACGACATCGGCGCTCGCGGACGACTCGTTCATGAGATCCTGGTCGTCCAGCTCCACGATCGGAGCCGACGAGATGGACGACACGCGCCAGAGCGCAGCGGTGCTGTCAGTGCTGGACGAGAGCACAAGCTGGTCGTGGAAGCGGTTGTAGCGCACGCTGCTGACCCAGTGGCTGTGCGCGTTGAGCGCTAGCAGCGGCGTGCGCACATGGCGCAGGTCCCAGAATTTCATCTTGCCGTCATCGCCACCGCTCACGAGGCAATACGGCTTGTTCGGGTTGTAGTCGATGTCCAAGACCGTCTGTAGATGCGCCTCGGGGATCGCGAATGCCACGTCGTTGCCGCGCGTATCCCACGTCTGGATTGCGCTGCCGAACGCGTACGAGAGCAGTTGCGTGTGGTGCGGATCCCATCGCACAGTGCCGATGGTGCTGCTCGGGTCGAGCGACAGATCTAGCTCCAGGCGGTCCTGGGCCTCCACTGCTTGGTCCGCGAGGCTCCAGGTACGCAGGACGTTCCCATGGGCCGAAGCCAGCACGGAGGAGCTGGACTCGTCCGCTGCGTTCCACGCGACGCAAGAGACTGACAGCTTCTGCTGAGGGATCTCAGCCACGCCCACGAGCGGCTGCGGATCACCCCCTGGCTGCGTATCCTCCAGCCCATTCATGCGCCAGAGCGTGGCTTGCGTCGGCGTCTGGCCCTGCGTCTTGCCGCACGTGATCACGAGGTCCTTGGCGAAGGGGCTGGGCGCCAGACTCAGCACTTGCGCGTCGTGCTGGAAGGAGCGGACGACGCTCAGCTCGTTGGCTGCACTGTCAAAGTCCAGCACCTGGAGCTATTGGGTTCAATCGCATCAATGGCGTCAGCCATCTTCATGCAGCGAGAGATCCATGGCCAGACGCACCTGATTCGGCTGCTGCAGCGACGTCGTGCCCACGAGGAACTGCACGCGCTCCTTCTCGCCCAGCAGCGCGTCCATGCTGCGCACCTGTGAAGAGGAGGAGGTCAGTCTCCAACCGCATTGGGATCCATACACAGAGACAGAGCGAGACGTACGCGACTGCCAACGTCGTGCAAGCATCCCGCATTGCTGCCCAGCATCTTGGCTCTGGAATGGGTCACATGCGCTGCTGGTCCAATTATTGTGTCTCTCTCGGTTCCCGTCAATGTCGATATTGGACCCAGTCAGCCATACTGAGCGCAAGTGAAACATGAGTGGGGCGTCGGACGAGGCCGTGGCGGCGGCCGAGGCCTTCAAGGCCGACGGCAACGCGCAGCTGGCGGCCAAAAACTACGCCGGGGCCGTGGAGATGTACTCGCGTGCCATCGACCTGGACCCGGACAACGCCGTGTACTACAGCAACCGCTCGGCCGCGTATCTGGCCATGGGCGACGCGCGCGGCAAGGCGCTGCGCGACGCCGAGAAGTGCATCGAGCTCAAGCCGGAGTGGTGGAAGGGCTACAGCCGCAAGGGCGCAGCCGAGCATGCGCTGCAACGGTTCGACACGGCGCGCGCCACGTACAACCAGGGCCTGAAGCTGGACCCGGGCAACGCGTCGCTTCTGGAAGCCGCCGAGGACGTGTACAACGCTGGCCAGAAGCACTCGCAGATGCTGCGAGACCAAGCCAAGGAGGCCGAGCGGAGGCGCAAGGAGGCAGAGGAGGAGGCGGCTGCAGCGCAAGCGGCCGAGGACGAGAAGAAGAAGAAGGAAAAGGCGGCGGCACCACCTCCGGACGACGAAGACGCGCTGCTGGCCTCGTTCATGTCGGAGGTGCAGGAGCTGGAGGAGCAGACCAACTGCATCAAGAAGGACGAGAAGAAGGAGAAGCCTCCGGTGGACTTTGGCGACCCGGAGGGCCAGCTCACACGGCTGCTGCAGGACCACTTCCAGTGGATCAACCTCAATCCGTTCCGCGTGCTCATGTTGGACACGGACGCCTCGGAGGAGGACATGAAGCAGCACTACCGCAAGATCTCGACCATGGTGCATCCAGACAAGTGCCGCCATCCAAAAGCGCGCGAGGCCTTTGAAGGTATTGGAGCTAGACTCGCTTGTTTGTCCATGCGGCTCTATTAACGCTCGTTTCTGGCTGCTGCTGCAGAGGTGACCAAGGCGTACAACCTGATCACACAGGAAGACCGACGCAAAACCTGCATCCGCGTGATCGAGAGCACCACAGACAAGGTCAAGAAGGAGCGCGAGAGGAAGCTCAAGAAGGGCATGAAGGAGGCGGAGCTGGGCGATCTCCATGACGAGGTGGAGAAGGCAGTGCTGCGGGCCTTTGCGGAGATGGAGAACCGGCGTCTGAATCTGGAACGACGCGAAGCAGTGCAGCGTCGACGAGAGGCCGAGCAGGCCGATAAGGAGCAGGAAAAGGTGGGCTAAATCTGTTTTCCTAATGGACGTGGGAGGCTGAAACTCACCACAATTGTCTCTGTAGCTGGTCGAGTCGTTCAAGCGCGATCGATCGTGGGCAGAGACAGACCGACGTGAGAATCGCGTCGGCAATTGGCGAGACTTTCAGAAGGACGGCAAGCGTCGGAAGACGCCGGAGGCGACCGGATGGAAACCTGAGAAGCTGGTTCGTGGCTTTCTGATTGACATAACGTGTCTGTACCACACGCTGACGCCATGACTGTGCTGTAGGACGAAGACAAGAAGTTTGGCGTCGTGGACAATGACGGGTACAAGCGCAACTGGAAATAAATTACACTTCCTCTTTCCGTTAAAAGTGGTCCACGTCCATCATGCTCTGATCCTGCGGCATTGCGCTTCCATGTGCCGTCGGTGGGAACTGCTGCTGCTGTTGTTGGTAGTAAAGCTGCTGCTGCTGGAGAATCATGTGCTGTTGCTGCTGGAGGTAGAGTTGTTCCTGCTGTTGATGGTAAAAATGTTGTTGCTGCATCTGGATCTGCTGCATCTTTTCCGTGAGAAACTGGTCCAGCGTTTGCACAGCTTGCTGTCTGTTCGGCTCGTTTCTGATGTCATACGTTCACAACACAGTGAGTTACGCTGGCAGCAGTGAATACCCAGAGAGATCCGCATATTAATACCCGTAGATCGATAGCGTGGCAGCAGAGGTTGCTGGACCATTCTCCAACGAGGCGATGGACGGCAGCACAATGTACGTGTCGGTGTACTCCTGGAACTGCCGCATCGTCTCTCCGTCGTTCCCGTGCAGGTCAGGCAGCAGTTCGCGTGGCACTTTGTAGTACGTGACTTCAGACAGATCGATCGCCTTCTTGGGCTTCGCTGGCTGCGTATCATCGACCGCCATCTCGCTCTTCATCGGCTCTGCAACTACGACTGCCTCGTTCGCTCGTGGCGTTTGCTGGTCCATTGGCGTAAATCCACTCAGCAACTGAGCGCTGCTGGGGCGCGGCTTGGGAGCACTGATGGAGCTGGACACAGCTGGGATAGAAGACAAAGGCTTTGGATCCGGTCGGTGGCGGAACATGCGCTCCATGGCGGGTGCGTTGGGGCAGAACTCTCGACCGACGAAAGTGAAGTCAATGCAGTGAGAGCGCACCCAGTTCTGCGTTAGCGTCTGGCCGTGGAACTTGCGCTGATATAGACACAAGCCAAGAGTTTGAGTTGATGAAATGAGTCCGCTAGTACATTGACGAGGTCACTCACTCGATTCGACACGTGGTCGCGGAACATGTCGGTCGTGACGATGAATCCATCGTGCTTGACTGCGTAGTCGATCACGTAGAAGTCGTCATGCGCCTGAAGGGTCAAAACCACATGAGGCCAGGCTCGATATCCCCAGTCTTGGGCTACTGTACCTGCGACGGCGTGAGCGTCACGTGGTCCTTGTCCACGAGCGTCTTGAGCAGCACCCAGTCGTCCGTCTCCATGGCACCATTGCCTCCGTCTCCGTTCACAGGCTTGACGTTCAGCCAGAAGTTGGGCACGAACGCCACGCACTTGAGCCCACCAGCGACCAAGACGGACGGCGCGAGCGAGTGGAAGTAGTCGATGGCCGCCGCCAGCAACGGGATGGAGGGCTTTCCGTCCTTCTGACACGCCACGTTGGCTCCATCAATGACCACGCACACACTACAAGCCGTATAGATAGAGACGTAGGGTCAGAGAGAGCTGCAGGAGAAGCTCCATGGAGAAGACAAGCCGCCTGGCTTACGTCGAGGCCGCCATCGCAACTCAATGGAGTTTGACGCCTCTGCGATTGGCCAAAAAGGTGTCACATCCTCAATAGTGGACTCATTGCTCATTTCCAAAACAAGGTGCAATAGGAGCCTACCTTGTTTTGGAACCGACGGATGTTTGTCATGGAGCCAATGGAGCCAATGGAGCCAATGGAGCCAATGAAGACGGAGCCGATGGCCGGACCCTTCGTGGCCCACGTGAGGCATCTGGAGGGCGACACGCACCTGCGGCTACAAATCCGCCTACACGGAGACGCCAAGTCGCTGGTGCGGCCCGTGGGCGAAAAGCTGGACAAGATCCGCGTGCGGCTGCAGCTGCTGGCCGCCAAATTGCCCAGCGCCGTGATCAAGAAGCAGGCGCAAAGCAGCAAGAAGAAGAAGAAGGGCAACAAGCAGCAGCAGCGCATCGTCATGGATAACGTGCAGGCGCAGAAACAGGTGCCCGTGCGCTTCTTCACGGACCAGGGAGACGAGATCGCGGGCAAGAGCGAGTGCATTGGAGACGCCTTCACCCGTATCACGCGGCTCACGATCGGGCGCGACGCGTATCTGGTGGTGCGCAACCACCCGCTGGTGCTCTCCATCTCGGTTGTCGATCCAGTAATCGCAGGGCTACCTCGCGAGCCCATGGCCGAGACCGAGTTCTGCACACCGGACGAATGCCACTGGCAGTGGTTCCGCATCGACCAGCACACGGGCGAAGAGCAGCTCTGCGCCACGACGCGGCGCTTCACACCGCACGAGAAGGACGACGTGGGCGGCAGCTTCCGCATCGTGTGCCGGGCGCCAGCGCAAGACGTCGACGCTGTCGTCGATATCAGCGAGAGCACGGCCTGTGAAATCATGACGGCACCGGCCAGGGCTGGGCCAGACCGATCGGTCTTCCGCCAGCGCCAGACACTCGCTCAGCAGCCCCGACGACCCAACTCGCTGCGCGTGATGAGCTATAACGTGCTGTTCGATGGCTACGTGACCACGCTGCACGCGCAGACCAATTTGTTCCCGTACGTGAAGCCCGAGATGCTGCACGAGATGTACCGCATGCAGCTCGTGCTCGAGGAGCTCGCGGAGAGTGGCAGTGACGTGATCTGTCTACAGGAAATGGGCGAGAACGTGTTTCGCGCGTTCTTCGAGCCCATGCTGTGGCCGCTGGGCTACTATGCTTTCTACTCCAACAAGACCGGCACCACGCGCGAGGGCTGCGCCACGTTCGTGCGCAGAGCCTGCTTCGACGTCGTGGAGGAGCAGACGCTGGAGCTGAGTGTGGCCATCAAGAGCTCGCAGGACCCAGTCATGCAGACAGTGCTGGCCCAGTTCCCAGAGATCGCCAAGGGTATCGAGAAGATCCCGTCGGTCGCTCAACTCACACTCTTGCGCTGCAAACAAGACCCCTCGCGACTGTTGCTCGTGGCCAACACGCACCTATTCTATCGCGAAGACTCGCATTTGATCCGTCTCCTGCAAACCGTCGCCATGATGAGCGGAATCGAGGCGATCCAGACGCGAGTCCAGCAGCAGCACAGTTCGGTCTCCGTGGTGCTTTGCGGAGACTTCAATGCGTTCCCCGGCACTGCGCCTATCAAGTTCCTGCTGGACGGCGGCATCGACTCGAGTCATGAGCACTGGCAGCAGGCGACCTGGTTCAAGTGGAGCCGCTCGGATGTATCTACCGGATCTCCATCCAAGAAGCCGCAGCCGGTTCTGCGAGGCAGCTTCGTCCATCACCTGAAGCTCCTGAGCGCCTACGGCATCCCAGAGTTCACCAACTTCGCTGGTACGTTTGTGGGCACGCTTGACTACATTCTGGTGGACGCGCAGCGGCTCAAGATGCAGCGCGTGTTCCCGCTCTTCTCGCGAGAAGACGTGAGTCGCGAGGTCGCGCTACCCAGCTCCGTCTTCCCGTCCGATCACATCTCGCTCATCTGCGACCTGGAGTGGCTCTAATCGTGATAAATAGCAGTCTCCATGGGTCTGCTCTGGCGTGATTGGCGCGTTATATTTGGTTGGCCTTTCATGATCGGCCTCAATCCATTCTCTGACGATGAGAGAGCTCCATGCGGCGGTGTCCAAGCCCCGGCTGATGGTCGCCATTGCGCTGACCTCGGCGCCTCCCAGCCCTAGCAAAGATGAGGAGCGCAGACTCCAGGTCAGCGCTCTGGAAACCCCCGAGAAGCACCACCAGGAGCTGATGCAAGCGTGGAGCCGCACGCGACAGCTCCGACGGCATCGGACGCTCGCCAAAGGCCTGGCCAGGAATTACCCAGAGCAGAGGGCCAAGGAGGAGGTCTTGACATCCAAACAGTCTCGTCACAAGGTCCAGTTAGCCATGCTTCAAGCGCTTCACGGTCAGAAAGAAGCGGAAGCGGTCTCTGCGGAAGCGCTCAAGAACGAGAAAGAGCATGGTACGCAAGTGATCGCTCCAGCGCAAGGACTCGGAGCCAGGTTTCCTCGTCATACGAGTCTCCGTCAGCAGGCAAACGACCTCAATGATGGAGACGGGCGTGAGGATGGCGGGAAGGACACAGAATCTCCGATGGATTCACCAACAAACAACGATATTGAGCGCTTTGCGGCGCTGTTAAGACCTCAAGAGACTGCGACTGCGTCGTCTTCTCCAACGGTGTTCGATCTAAGTAAAATCGGTGGTGCCAAATCAGCAAAGATGACAGCATCAAGTCCAAAACAAGACGCGGTAAACGTGCCAGCGGCTCCAGCGTCCACGTCCAAGTTGTACTCTACTCTTCCTTTGGACCGGACTTCTTCCCAGGCACTTTGTGAACTACGCATCATGAAAGAGATCGTGATCCGAGAGCAGACGATCAAGCAGCTTCGCCACATCATCCCGCTGATCAACAGCATTGCGCAAGATCTGAGCGAGATCGCGGATCAGCAGAAGAAGGTGGACTCCGCGTCGTCTAGCGTCACGATCCCCAGTCTGCTCAGACGTGGCTCCACTGTGTCGGTGCTTGCTCCGCAGACGTCCATGCGACGCCCACCGTCCAGCCAAAACGCCAATGCGGCTGCATCAGAAGCCAAACTGGCAGCATTGTCTGCTCAGTCAAAGGAGCTGGTAGCGAAGGCAAGCTCAAGACTACGCCAGCTAGTGCCGCTGGTTGTCACGTTGCGTGACGCCACTATGAACGCTGCCGAGTCCATTTTGCAGTGGAGGCAGCTGCGCCAACGCCGCTGTCGCTTCACGAACGCGCAGCCTTTGCATCGATTCCCATGGAAGCCGCGCAGGGTCCGAAACTACTTAATGCACATGGCGATCGATCTCCAGTCGGTGTTCCCGTCTCCTGCGTTGGCGTTTTGGCTTGGCCCAGACAATCACTACAATCCGCTTCTGCTTCCGACTGAAATGCTGCAGACGCTTGGCGTGGGAGTCTCGACCTTTGTATCCGCTACGTTTCTCACTGAAAGAGCTGCAAGTTGCGAGGCGATCCCAAGCCTGCTTGTCGGCTCCAGAAACTTGATTGGATTGGGCGCAGCTCAGCTTTCGTTCGATGCACTCAGAGCTTCCGTTCAGGACGGCGAGCTCATGACGCTAAGGTCTCGCATAGAATTGGAAGACCCAGAGCGAGCTCGCTCCTGTCTTGAAGCTCTTCAACAAGAACTGGAGCTCGAGCGGCTCGACGCACAAGCCAAACGTGAGGAGATGGTTCGTAAACAGGACGCGTACAACCCCTTCACTACCATCAAAGCCAGTGGTGGGATCGACGCCACTCTAACGAATCTGCTGGTGGATCGACCTCCAGAGTTGACCGAGCAGTTACGTTGTCGTCAGGAAGACACTACAAGAGCCGGAGCAATCATCGCCACCCATTCCGAAGCGGAGGATGAAAAGGCTGAGCCTGTTGTATTGCTGCAAAGATATCAACCGCATGAGCGTCTTCACGTGAACGCCAAACGGCTGCGTGGCATGGTGGACAAGCGGAATGAGCAGGAACGGTCCTCAAGCGAGTGCGAAGTTCGCTCCATCCCCTGCTGGGGCATGAAGAACAAGCTTCCAGGACAGATGATGGTGCGCAAGTTGAATATGCGACGTGTGGAAAACCAGAACGCACGGAAAATTCAGCTGCAGTTCCGTGCGCATCAGCGGCGTCGAAGTATCCTGAGCAATCTCTCTAGCTTCCTGATTGAAGCGCGATTGAGTATCGTGAACATCCAGCGCATCGCTCGCGGCTTTCGAGCCAAGCAGCAGATGCAGCTCGAAAAGGAGCGCATCGCGTGCGAATTAAGGCGCCACGAAGCGGCTCTGTGCATTTACCACTCGTTCCGCCGCTACAAACGCCGGCTTCGCCATCGTCGGTCCATGACAGTGGAATCAATCGCTCAGGCTCAACTTATCACGATTCAGTACCAAAAGCTCCAGGAGCTCGATGGCGAAGGCGAAGGTGACGCTGTGGATCGCTATCGTCGCGTGGGCGAAGAGCGGCGACGGCAGCGCGTCGTTCTCTTGGAGCGCAAAAAGCTTGAGCAGCTTGCACAGGAGTACCGTCGTATCGAAGCAGCAATCCGGATCCAAGCATTCTTCCGCGGCCATTTGGGCAGATGTGCAGCCATTCGTGCTCGCAAGGACAGGAAGGCGCACATGACTGCAGTGAGCGTCATGTGCATCCAGTCCAAGATCCGGACGTTCCTCAAGAACCAAGAGAACCGGCGACTCCGCTTTCGTCAGGACCTCGAGCGTGTGAACCGCTCAGCTGTCCGTATCCAATCGATCTACCGTGGATACAACTCGCGCGCAACTCTGTTGTCGCAGCTCGATACGTATCTGACCAGTGCGAAGCCCAGTAATACACACCGTGATGCTGTGCCTGACGAGAAGAACGAAGATGAAGATGACGAAGAAAATGACCAAGATCGTCTTCCGCCCTTGTCTCGACCGCTGACCTCCCACTCACGTCCTTCCAGCAGCTCCAGCAGACCCAGACCTCCTCAGGTGACGATAGAGTCGACTGCTCCAAAGGTGTCTCTCCCTATAATTCGACCCCGGCCAATCTCGCCCGTGGTTGTTGCTACTCTTCCACGACGACCTTCGTTTGTTCGCTCCAGTTCCAGTTCTTCCTCTGCGTCTATGGAGCGCACGGAGCTCAAGTTGAAAGAGCCTGTGATCGGAGACGACTTCTGAAGTGTCATAGGAGAAATACTGTTTCGACAATCAAAGTTCACAATTGAGCAAAGGGACCCATTTGGATTACAAACTTAAACAAGGCATATAGAAGCAGCAAAGAGGACAGACAACATGGCCACCGATCAAGAGAGCCATCCTAGAAGGTGAAAGCAGCCGCGACAGCGACGACAAACGACGCTGTAGTCTCCAGAGTCAAGACCGATGAGCTGGCACCGGACTTGGTTGCACCAGCTGTACCGCTACCAGAGCTGCTGGAGGCCGGGCCAGTCGAAGTACTTTGAGCTGACGTCGCCGAGGCGCCTGAAGAAGCGTGCGTCACTGAGCCGGTCGTGGAGCTAGACGTGGAGCTAGCCGTGGAGCTAGCCGTGGAGCTACTTCCCGTGCCTGGATGCATAACTGGAGACGAGCTTGCACTCCCAGACGGCCCGGAGCCTGCTGATCCGCTACCGATCGACGACACGTGCGTGGATCCGGCCGAAGTACTTCCGGTCGCTGACAGAGCGATTGTGGAAGTGGTCAATGCCACAAGCACGAGGACAACGAGAATCAGAGATGTGTGGAACCTCATGGTTTGAATTGGGCCGCGCTGAAAAGATCACGCGCTGTTGCTGAATGCTCGGAAATTGGGAAGTGAGCGCTTCAATGTCAAGCGTGTTGGATCGTGAGAGTGAGAGGGGGCGTGCCTAAGCGAGTGGGTAAACACTCGAAACAGAACCCAGCGCTTTTCAATCCACGTTTCAGTTCCAATTCAATTTCGCAGGAAATGCTGTGTTATAGTGAGTGCGACAATAGCGAGCGCCTTTCGTGCAAGATCTAAAGCCAGAGGCTATGGGTTGTTGAATATGCATGGCGTTCTGGTTTCGGTTGGATTGATTGTTCTATTGTTTCGCTCGCATGCGAATTCTCACAGCTTCAAGTCCCCGTTGGACCTGAGTCCTGGGAACCAGCGTGCGACACAAACCCCATTGCCTCTCGCTCTGAAGCTGGGCAGTCTGGTTTCAAAGGAACTGACGTTCACCTTGCTCCTTCTGTTTGAACGAGGTGGCATTCGTAAGGCTGAGATCGTCGCAGAGCCCAGATCAATGTTTGATGCCTGTCATCTGAGTACATAATGCATCAACTGCTTCATGAAAACCAATAAATGAATGGAAAGCAAAGCTTTTGGATTGAAAACGATATGCCAACGCGATCCGCAAGGCTCTTACGGACTCACAAGCTGCATGAAGTACATGAGTTGTCTACAAAACAGACGCAGAGCCACTTGATCTTCAGTGGGTCTGGGTAGGGAGCGGCGGCTTCTAGAGGACGGCAGCAGCCACGGCCGTGGCCACGAGCGTAGCAGTGGCACCCCAAGCGAAGGACGAGGGCGCGGCGCTCTTCTTTCCAGCTTCACCCGTAGAGTTGCTGCCGCTGCCAGAGACATCACCGGCGTTGATGCCACCAGTGCTGTTGGTGGTACCGGAGCCGGAGGCGCTGCCAGTGGTGACATCAGAGTTTCCGGATCCACTGGCCGACGCTTCGGCATAGTCGAAGAACTGCACTTCGTCTTCCTCGGCCAGCACGGGGTTGGTGAGCGCCACGAAGGCCACGGCAAGCACGAGCAGAGGGGAGAAGAACTTCATGGCGCTGGGGGAGATCTGGAGGAGGCGGGGGAGGTGGCTAGACGCACGCGAATTGGGGAATGAGCTGCTGAGTGAGAGTCGGCGAGAGCGAGCAGAGGGAGGTCGGAGGAAACGAGAGGACAGAGCTCTCAATGAGGCAAGGATATTGGCGACTATTGACCCTCTGTTATCAGAAGTCACAGGGAATACTATTTCAGAGGTAAGGTCTGATGCATTTAAAATGCCACCATATATTAGAATACCAAGGATACCCAATCTCACAGGTACCGTTCAGCAGAAACGACTAGGGCTTCACATGGGTACGTTTCGCCGTCGGATCCTTGGAACGTGGGACTTGTGTGCTGACTTCATGTCGCCTGCGCGAGCGGCCGCCAGCGGCTCTTGGACCAAGCGTCGAAGAAAAGGGAGGAAGAATCGAGAAGTTTCGGAGGCCTGACGTGGCGGAGATGCCAGCTACAGTACGCTTCTCTTACGAGTCAGACGAGGCGATTGGGTTGCTGCTAGAGCTTCGCTGCAGCAGGACGACCAAAAAGAGCGGACACGACGTACAATATCATACGAGACTGCGATTAAGATGGTCTTAGCGCAACTCTAACGGACAAAAACGCACTCTGTGGGGTCGGCTGACAGGAGTAACTGATGCTGAGACGTTATGGTCAAGGCTCCAGCGAGTCTGGCACGGCTTCAGATTTACAGGACCGACGCAGCAACGGCGGAGACCACAAGCGTGGCGGTGGCAGTCCACACAGCAGTCGAAGCGCTCGAGGTGGAGCCAGCAGTGCCAGTAGAGCTTGAGCTGCCACTGGACGAGCTGCCAGTCGTGGTGGAGGTCGATGAACCGGCTGTGGTGGTCGAGTCCGAAGAAGAGTCCGTAGTGACCTCAGACGTCGAAGAGCCTGAGCTGGAGCCCATGGTCATGGTCGAGTCCATTGAGCTCGAGGAGGTGGTGACGGAAGCACTACCGGTGGACGACTGAGCCAACGTGGGGTTGGCCAGAGTCACAACGGCAAGGACAAGGACGAGAAGCGGCGACGTGAAGAACTTCATGGTGTTTGGCTTGGGAGGTTGTTGCTGGTCGTGAGCGGATTGAGGAATGCGAAGCAGGATGCGGCTGCTGATGATGCGGAGAGGGCCGAGGCCGCATGAGAGAGACAGCGAAGCAGACGGATCAACTGGAAAAAGCGCCAACGCATCTGGCGCAATGAGGCAACAGACGATTTGCGATCTGAGACCTGTATCGTCGTCCGGTTTAGAAAGGGTATTCAAATATAAAGGTTAACTATACTTGGCATACGGAGCTATGGAAATTCATTAAGGCGGGTATGCATTGATGGAGGTACAATGTACCGTCCAGAGCACATGGCGCCAGCCACAATGGGTTCATTTCGACTTAAAGACCTTCGAATATTGGCGCTTGTTGCACCTGCGCCAGCGGAGGGAGCAGACATTCATGCTGCGACGCATTACCCTGTGAGCCGTAGACTGCATGTCTCCTCATAGGATCGCTTGGTTCCTCCCCCTTTGTGACTCTGAATGAAAAGCAAATCGACTGCTTCAACACTGAGATCTCATGTATCTGATTCGCGGATATTTACGGTACAGCACTAGACAGTAAAAGCATATCCACACGGAAGAACGTAAATGCAAGCGCGTTTGATTCGATTAAAGAGCATCTAGTAATCGCGTGAGGGTCTGGCATCGCGTGTGGTGGCTACTGGTACAAAGTGAATGCCGACTTGCAACTGCGCGTTGAAGTCCATTTACAAGACCGAAGCAGCGACAGCCGAGACCACAAGCGTGGCCGTTGCGCTCCAGGCCATCACAGACGCCGAGCCCGAGGTCGAACCGGCCGAGCCAGCAGTGCTGGAGCTGCCGCTCGAGGTCGAGCTGTCCGTCGTGGTGGTCGAGGAACCAGCCGTGGTGGTCGAGTCGGAGGACGAGTCCGTGGCCACTTCGCCAGTCGAGGCGTCCGAGCCGGAGCCCATGGTCACAGCCGAGTCCAAGGAGCCGGTGGAGCTGGTCGAGGTGGTGACCGCAGCGCTGCCGGTGGAGGACTGAGCAAGCGTGGGGTTGGCCAGAGCCACGACGGCAAGGACGAGCACGAGCAGAGGCGAGGAGAAGAACTTCATGGTGTTGGGCTTGGGGAAGTCGTTGCTGATGAAGAGCAAATTGAGGAATGATCTGGTGAGGAAACGCTCATGGTGAGGTCGCTTGCAGTTGCGACGAGATCAGAGAGAGTCAGAGAAGAGAACCAACGCCGTCGCATGTGGTGCAACCAGGCAACAGACGATTTGCGACCTACGACCGTATAAATCATCTTTACAAGGGTATAATATATTACGGGTTTGTTGAAATTGAACTGCCTACTTGTCTTTAAGCTCGTATCCTATGAATATTAAATTTTGGGGGTAGTCGGACTTTCCAGTGCGCGACAAATGGATTCATTTGCGACGAGCTTTGGTTCTTCGAATGGACAATCCGCTCAATCTGGCTCAGACAGGCAAGCGACGCAGCAAGTACGAAGGAAGAAACAGACGCATGACCGTGCGATAAGCGAACGCTCTACTTGTTTGCAGTGCGAGTCCAGTGCAAATCAACCTGTTCATCGCAATTTTACATGAAAGCGTGTGTTCAAGTTATCGGCAATAGTAAAAGACTTTTAGTTCGAGTTCGTTACGGAATGAATTTCGAGTCTATTAATCAGACGAATTGGAACAAGCTGCTTTAGATTTACAGGACCGAGGCAGCGACGGCCGAGACCATGAGCGTGGCCGTGGCGGTCCAAGCCACAGTCGAGGCGCTGGAGGACGAGCCGACCGAGCCAGCAGTGCTGGAGCTGCCGCTCGAGGTCGAGCTGTCCTTCGTAGTCGAAGAGCCGGCGGTGGTGGTGGTGGAGTCCGAGGACGAGTCCGTGGTTACTTCGCTGGTCGAGGCGTCCGAGCCAGAGCTCATATCCATGGTCGAGTCCATGGAGCCGGAGCTCGTGGTGGTGGCGACCGAGGCGCTGCCAGTGGAGGACTGAGCGAGCGTGGGGTTGGCCAGGGCCACGACGGCGAGGGCGAGCACGAGCAGAGGCGAGGAGAAGAACTTCATGATGTTGGGCTTGAGGTGGTGATTGCTATTCGAGTGCGAATTGAGGAATGAACCCTGGATCAATGTGAGCAGTGCCGCAGCGGCCTGGAAGCAGACCAGACGGAGCAAGAGAGTCGGAGAGGATGGAGAAGCGACACATGTGGTGCAACGTACGATCTTGCGATCTGAGACCGTCACAACCCTGCAACTCCGGCAGGGTATCATATTTCAGAGTTTTTCCAGTCTTTGGATATCATATGTCCCGATCCTGATGAGCAGGGTATCAAATTTTACAGGCCATTCTGTTTTTCAGTTGCGTGCGTGTTGCGCCAGCACCTGATGGGTTCAATTCAAACGAGCCTGCGAAGGGATCAAGCAAGCTGGTCCCACTGCCTCAACACAGACGCGGTAGGACGACTGCGATATGAACTTCAAGACACGAGTATTTTGCTTTCATAGTGGAACCGAGTCGTGAGAATTAAAATGTAGAAAGGCTTTGATTGGGGTAGTTGTTATTCCTGTCTAGGCCTTCAGTGACACAAACTCACTATGTATGAAGACTGAGTGAGCGATACAAATGCAGTCTACAAAACAGAGGCGCCCAGCCCGTCGGCGCTGTTAAATTTACAAGACCGAGGCAGCGACGGCCGAGACCATAAGCGTGGCCGTGGCGGTCCAGGCCACAGTCGAGGCGCTGGAGGACGAGCCAGCCGAACCAGCAGTGCTGGAGCTGCCGCTCGAGGTCGAGCTGTCCGTCGTGGTTGTGGTTGACGACGAGTCCGTGGTGGCGGTGGTCGAGGACGAGTCCGTGGCCACTTCGCCAGTCGAGGCGTCCGAGCCGGAGCCCATGGTCACAGCCGAGTCCAAGGAGCCGGTGGAGCTGGTCGAGGTGGTGACCGCAGCGCTGCCGGTGGAGGACTGAGCGAGCGTGGGGTTGGCCAGAGCCACGACGGCAAGGACGAGCACGAGCAGAGGCGAGGAGAAGAACTTCATGGTGTTTGGCTTGAGGTAGTTGCTAGTCGAGAGCGAATTGGATAATGAGCTCACGAAGGAGGCATGAGCTATTAGATAGCGCCGCTAGCTCCGGATGAGCATGGGTGATGATCAGAATGAGAGACAAGAGAGACGGGAGACCAGAAGGATAGAGGAAGAAAAGCACCGAGGAATGCGGCGCAACAAAGCAACAGACGATCTGTGGCCTGAAAGCCTGGTGACAAATCAATTGATCTAGGCTATTATATTGTGAAGGTCTATTTATTGGTTTAATGGATATACGACATATCATGTGTACCTTTGTGAATATAAAGGATATCAATTGACTGAGGATTTCCTTTTTCCCAGTGCGTGCGTGTTGCGCCAGGCCAATGGCTTCCTTTCGGACTGACGTTCGGTCCTTCGTCTGGTCGCACTTGAGCAAAAAGAGCAGGTGCTTGAAGCAGAATCCACCTACAATGATCCACCAGACCCTTCTCCGCGGGACATTGGGCCCTGGGACACGCGCGTGACTGCTTCAGTATCAGCAAGCGACAGTTTCCAGACTTCGTCCGTTGATGATGTAGCAGCCGGCATTAACGCTTATTAGTTTGGGACTCTAGGTGGCTTAGTCCTGTTTCTTAGTCAGCTGCTGCTGGATTTTTAGTAACGCAAGGGAATGGGCTGAATGTCTGCATGGCGGGTTCTAGAAAGAATCCAACGGGGACTGACCATCCAAAGGCAGCAGAGGCTCGAGAAAGATCGAAAGAACTGCACCCGACAACGCTGCGTGCGCCAGGGATGGGCAGGTACACAGTTCAAGTTAATGTGCACCACATGAGCGTAATCAGCTCGGTGTATTTATGTGTAGGAACACATAAATATAGGGCGTTTGGAGAGTTTTATGTTTCCACACTATCCAAAATAAATTGACTAGAATTATGTGGGAACTCTATTTACGTGGTTTCCTGTGGCGCCCATTTGAAAAGCAAAACATGCAGTCCGAGGCGCGCACTCTGGAGATTGATGCGCTGGTGCAGCAGAACCTGAGCACACGGCGCGAGGTGGAGTCGTGGATCGCCGGACAAAAGGAGAAGATCCTGCAAGACAAGCAGGAGCACGCCTTTCTGGCCCAGGAGCATGCGCGCCAGACCCACGAGGCCCAGCACTCACGTGATCAGCTGCAGCAGCAGCACCAGCAGTTAGCTTCCAGTACGTGTCCTTCTGTGGCTCTACCCAATCACTGATCCCATGCTAATTGTGGCTGTCAATCGCAGGCTGCTATGACAAGGAGAACACGATCAACGCCCATGAGGTTGAGATCGAAGTGCTGGAGGTAAACGCTTGTGGATGGCGCGATGAGATCACGATCCCTTTCTGACCGACTGTGCGTCTATGTGGACAGTCGGAGAAAGTGAAGAAAGAGCCGATCCTGCAGGAACTCTTCCAGCGGCACCAGCAGGAAGGCGCCAAACTCAAAGAGCTCATGGCTGGTGAGTGAATTGATCATAGAGAGGTGTATTTACATGGCCTGGCTAATGAGTCGCACCTACTACAGAATCAGAACTGCAGCAGAACACTCAGGAGCAAATGCTGAGCGAGCTGAAGCAGGGTCTGGCCGTCTATCAGCGTCTTGGTCTGTTCTTCGAGCATACGGCCGGTAGGAGCAAAGCGGGGGATCACGATTGGTCTAATTATTATTGATCTGATGAGTCAATGGCATGATAGCGGACGTCATCACAGTCAAGTTCACGCAGGTCGATCGATCGGACCGGAATCGCGTCTTCAGCTTCCGGATCCGAATTCATCCCGAGACGGACCGCTTCATTGGTGAGCTAGCTTCTGTCTCTTTCCTCTGGATACGATAGACTCGTAATTGACTCCAGACGCTGCTGTCTCCCCAATACAGTGGACGAGTGCAGTCCTCCTGTCGCCTCACTCCCTGAGCTTGTTGAGGACCTGAACCAGAGCGGCAATCTGTCGTTCTTCCTTCGCGCCATGCGTCGCGAGTTCAAGTGGCTTCTATGAGCCTCCAACCTTACCAAGCGAGCTGTCCGAATGCGTCATACTTCAAATGCGGCGGCGCTTGGGCCGGTCAATGGGCTTGAGCTGTGTGAAGCCCTTCCGCTGACCGTCTTTAGGTGGTAATTGAGGGCCAATATATGATTCCTGTACACTATCGCGCTCGCTTGTCCTATGAAGCAGTGGTCGCTTTGCCAGCACTGTCGATCCAACTGGTTTTGACACAGGAACACGAGCAGTCGTTGGCGGTGGTAGGGCAGGCTGTCCTGCTGGCTTTGGAGCGTGAGCTCTCCGCTGAAGAAGCTCTCGTCTCTGTTTCAGCTTGAGTGCCATGTCGGCCTTGGACTCGTGCTCTGGGCAGTAGACGACCTGCAACATGCTTCCGAAGAACGGTTTCTGGGAAGCCTTGATCTTGGCGTGGCGAGCGTTGTTGACGGTCTCGTACTGCACCCAGACGACCTGTGTGAATGGCTCGGCGAGCGGGTCGTTCTCCACGACACGATGCGCCTGGATGGAGCCGTACAGACTCAGTCGCTTGAGCAGGTCTTCAGTCACATCGAGCGCCGGGACGTTGCGCACCAGCAGGTAACGGGACTCGTGGTGCACAGTGAACACGCGCACGCTGCGCTGCTCTGACGCATTTCCATGGCCCCACGCCATTCGACGGTTGCGGGTACTGACAGTGTTTGGGCGACATGCACCAAAGTTCCAGATTGAAAAGGGTATAATAATAATTACTGGTAAGAATGCATAGGCAAAACGAGCAGCTACCCAAAGTCGACGACTGCGCATTCTCATGCTGCAAAGGGGTTCCACTCCGCTGCATTCTGCTGCTCTTACTGCTGCGTGGAGCGCGGGGCTTCGTCCTCCTCATCGAACGGATTAGAGGTCCGTCTCATGGTCAGCTGCACTTGCGAGGACCGAAGCGATTGGCCTGTGTGGACATCGTCGTCCACTTCCCCATACACGTCGTCGTACACGTACTCGTCGCTGAGTGCTTCGCTGGACCGAGCAGCTTCCACTTCGGCACCGGCTGCGTCGGTATCCTTGACCTGCACGTCTTGCATGGACCGCCGCAGCGCCTCCATGAGCATGAGCTCTTCAAGTCGAGCGGCATCGGCAGCCGAGGCCAGGAAGTGCATGTTGTAGGGGCCCAGATTGTTGGTGGACGGAATGCTGGTCCGGATCGGGCGCGAAGAGAGGTTGAGCTCAGTGCGAAGGTCTTCGCGAATGCGGTGCCGATCTTCCACAGACGCGTAGTGATGCGACAAGGTCGAATCGTCTGCGGCGGCTGTGGCTGCTTGGGCCATGTGTCGCTGGATTTCCAGAGCGCTACTGTGACGACGGCGATCGGCCACTGGAGGTGTCGAGTGCTACGTTTTAATCGGCATTAGTCGATGTGCGCATTCACGTAGTGGACTCGCAGGCCTTGTACCTGCTCCGAGTAGATGGACGAGATCTGGATCACAGAGGGTGCAGCGTATTTGACTGTGAAGCCGTCTTGGTTGCAAAACGGACAGCTACAACAACAGCACATGAGCCCATACGCCCATAGATACACGTCAATAGGGCACCAAAGCAGTACCAAATGCTCTTCTTGGGCGGCTTCATCTGCAGAAAACACTCCGAGCAAATGGGTTTCTTGCAGCAGGCGGACGAGTTCAGGTTGCCTGGATAGAACTACATGCGCACAGTGAGCGCGATATCCATACGATCATCGTGTCTGCCGGCCGTACCATGAAGCAAATGGGGCATTCCTGCGTGAAGCAGCTCTCCTTGGCGTCCTTGCCTGGGAACCGCGGAGCGATCTTGCGGTCGACAATCAGACGTCGCGCGCTCTTGACGTCCCACGGACAGGTTGGGTAGAGCCTACAGCCAGTATCGCATCAGCATCTTCTTGCCATGCACCCACCCACGGCTTCCCTCCGACCAGCCAGCCAGTATCGCATGCACAGCACCTACCCGGTCGGCCGCGTGAATTTCTCGAGCTCGCGTGTCGCAGAGGGTTTCTTGGACGGGGAGTTGCCCATGCTGGCTCACGCTCGAGCAGTCTGCGGCCCTAGAGCGTGCGGACGGAAGACGCTTTGGCTCTGAGAGAGATCGGGACGACTGGTCTGCCTATCGTCTTCTTCGCCTGATCGGCTTGGACGCTCGGCCGCCAAAGGGGTTCTGTTAGTTAACCGCATCGAGGAGGATGTGGCAGTTGGGTTGACCCGGTTATGTCAAGGACCACCCACAGGTTTTTCACAGATGCCGCTGGGTTTATGGTGATTACGCTTGGGGTTATGGGCCAGTTGGACTGGGTTTTTGCCTTGTGGCTATGTCTATGCACAACGAGCGACAGGGTGAGCGACTGAACCAACAGTGTAAATTACGGGAATTTATCGATTGTTCCCTCTTGCCAAACGCCAACATCAACGTCTCAAAATTCTCAGAAAGGGCAGTCTCGGTCAGTGATTGGCTCCTTGATCTGATCTTTTTCGGCCAATCAAAGCAGACGCGCTGATGAGGCCACACTTCAACTGTCCACGTACTCGACATAGGCGTGGTCCACATCCCGCCACTGCTTATCCTCATCCGTCCAGGGCTCCGTCCCAGCGATCTTCTCGCCGATGGCGTGCTTGATGAAGTACTGGAGCACGGGGCGGCCCACCATGAGCTCGATAGTGGCCGCATTGGTATCCAGATGCGTCAGCGCGTTGCGCACGCGAAAGCTCGTGGCGCGTTCCAGATCGCACGGGAGCACGCCCGTGTCCTCCACGATGATGGCCGTCTTGGACAGCTGCCGCCCCAGGTGCTTCGCCACCATGGCCGCCTGCGTCGGGCGACATACCGTGATGCAGCCGAAGCCCTCGCTGAGCAAGGCTGAGTGGCTGAGCTTCACGACCGTGTTGCAGCCGCACACGTACATGAGATGGAACTTGAACTGCGGGAAATGGGATTCGCACATTTCTCGCACGTGATTGAGCGTGCTCAGGTAATCCAACACGCGCCGCCGCGTGATCTCCCACTTGTCGACCTCGATCCAGGAGCTTGAAGCCACGGCGGCCTCGATGATGCCCAGCCGATGCCGCTTGGTGATCATCTCGTACGGCTTGCGTCGGTTTTTCGCGCGGACGTAGGTATCATGCGAAGGGGAAATGAACGCACCGACCACGGGGAACTTGTAGTTGGACTCGACGTACTGCCTTGCGACGTAGAATGCCCGGATGTGCAGCATGTGGATCGGGTTGTACGCGCCGCTCGAGATGAGAACGATGACCTCAGGCTTGGTTGGAGGCCCACCGTTGGCGAGGTGGCTGTGGTGCAGATGCTCGAGGTTTCGCGCGATCTTCTGCAGCGGATACTGGATCGTCCACACGGGAGGAGCCCGAGGAGACGCCATCAGCCGGCGGTGCGAGCGCTGCTTTCCCGGAGAGCCGTTCTCGAGCAGGTCTTTGAGTCGATTGCTGATCACCACTGCCGACTCTTCAAGTTCCAGACCAATCAGGAAAGCGATGACATCGCCAACTTCTGCATCCACGAGCTTCTTGAGCAGAACTAACTGGTGATGAAGCCAAACAATGTCAGACAAAGTATATTCCAGAGGCACATCCTCACAAAACCACCACTTACGTCGTCTTCTGGAACGGACACAATGGTGCTCACGCGCTTGAGGATCTGGTACAGTCGATTCCGCTTGGAGACTGCAAAGACGGCCTCTCCATCAGGCTGAAGCGATATCTTGGTCTGCTCTCGTGGAGGCGATGGCGTGAGCATCGAGTAGCTCTGCGAGTGATTGAGTCCTGCCGCGACGTTGTTTATCAGCGCACTCTCATCTGGTACTGCGATAGAAAAACGCGCTCGCATCAGCGGTATATTGCCTGCAGACATGGACGCTTTCCTGGCCTCAGCTGCTGCCGTCACACTATCCACTGGGGTGGCTGGGTCGCTCAACGGCGGAAGGCGCTTCGTGCTGCTCTTTTGGGGAGATGCGAGCGCGGCTTCCATGGGTTCATTTTGCGCCAGCTTGAGCTCCAGCTCTTGTACTCTCGTGCGCAGCGCGTCTAATTCTGCAGCACTTTTGGCGAACGTTCGTGGTGTCAGTGATAGGAACGTCGGGTCCTCGCCCAACGGGAAGATCTGTCGATCGTTCGTGGTCAGACCATCGATAGGAGAAGGGCTGCATGGCGCCAGAGCAGGAACCTGCGGTCGCAACGCTGGGACACCGGGGCCGGAGCTGCTGCCGCCCAGCCTTCGCTTCATGGCCTGCGTTCAACGGTTGACTGGATGGCTCCAAAGGCAGTATGGCTGTCATCGCATCGTCTATTTATATCCGCCAACCGATGTGCTTCAAGATCGCATTTCAACCAATCAACAATCTGACTGAAAGATGTACCCATGTCTTAGACGTCCTTGATCTCTTATCTCGGCGTGTCAGCCGTGTCCACGGCGATCTCGCTGTAGCTACCGGACGTCTTGCGCTGCCGCATGTTCTGGATGCGGCGCTCCGGGTCGTCTCGCGAAAGCGACTCCTCCTCATGCGAGCGGCCGCGACGCAGCAGCTGCTTCAGACGTCGCATCAGTCTGGCGCCAGCCGATTCGGTCTCTGAATCGCTGTTACGGCGTCCACCGGTGGACTGATTCGCCTTCTTCTGTTCGTTGCGGTAGCGAAGACCCTTCTGTGTGAGGTGGATATCACCAAAGAGCACCCACTGCTCCACAACAGCGTGACTGGTGATCCAGCCTTCGCTCGTGCGCGTCAATGGCACCGGCACCGCTCCTCCACGCGTCGCCATGAGCTCCTGCACGTGATGTCGCCCAACGATATAGATCGCTACGCTGGCGCACACGAGACCGAAGAACATCAGCGCGGACGGGAAGGCGATCGTGCCCCAGTGATAGTTCATGTGCTCCAGTAGCATGAGCTCGCCGGCACAGCCTGGGATCAAGGCCAGCGCGTAGAGTACACTGGCGCCCAATTGCCACCGCGTCAAGCGATAGATCCCCGTGAATTCGTAGTAGAGCACCACGCAGAGAGCCAAGGCCAACAGCGCTTCGAGGGTAAATAACGGCGCAAACACGGTCCACCAGGACAGCGGGAAGGTCGAAATCCCTTCCGCAACGCTGTAACGCTCGCCATTCGTCTGGTACGCCAGCAGCAGCGTGAAGACGAAGCTGAGCACCCAGCACACGCCTGGCACCGTGCTGTCGGAACGGCAGAGCAGATACCGGATGATGCAGGCGACTTGAATGACCATCCATGGCGCGAAGCACAGATACAGATTCGTCCGAGAGTCTTGAAGGCGCGCGCAAAAGGCCAATTCACTCCAGAGCAGCAGCACGGACAGCGGAAACGTGACGGCGTAGAACGTAATGATGCGGCGTAGCAGCGGCAGCAGCGGCTCGTTGGACATTGTCTCGACTTCGGCCCACTTGCGCAGCTCCTTGGCGTAGCGGATCGACGAGATGTGTGCCACGAGGATGCAGATGTTGGCGATCCAGAACGGCAGGAAGATGAGCCACCAGTTGATGTGCGAACCGAGGATCCCTTCGACATTGAGCGACACCAGCGCCACGCCGATTACGCAGCACAGCGCATACATGAGCACGCCATTGAGCAGTGCGCCCAGCGACTTTTCCGCGTAGACGATGGGCCGGAACTGGCCGAACTGCTCTGACGAGTGCGTGTCGTCATACGTCTGCTGGTAGCCGCCCAGCGGCATTGACATGTACGAGCCCTCGTAGGAGGAGGACGCTCCCACGGCCCCCAGCGCCCGCAGCAGCGGCGACTGCTCGCTCAGCACATCGCCAGAGCCGCTGCCGTTGTTAGGTGAGAGCTGGTGGTCTCTCTGGCCGTTGCCGAAGAGCAGAGATGCCATGCTTCGTTCTTCTCCCCCAGGAATGGTCCGACCACAAAAGAGGGCATGTGGAGGTTATTTAACACATATCAGACGCAGTGCAAGAGACGGCGTGGAAATGCATTTATGCAGTGTATGTGGTTATAAGATTCCGAAGAGAATATTGTCGGATTACATCAGTACTATATTTTAAAGGTTATCATATGTGGAACGATGATACTGATTTTGGCTACGGTTACAAGCGCTCAGAAGCGCCGATTGCGCGAAACGAGCGCAGCACTTGCTGCTGATTGCGCCGCTCCTGGTCAATTTGGCTCTGGAATTGCTGCGGCGCAGCTTCGCAGGGCGGGCGGAAGCGGCCGGTGGATGGGTGCAGCTCATGGTACAGCCGCGTGTGGTGCGCTCGCACTTCGTCCTGCAGCGCCGTGTGGAATTGGCCGAGCAGCTCCATGGGCGATTCTTCTTCCGGTAGTTCGCATTGGTTGCGACTGTGGCTGCTCTCGGGGTGTTCATGGTGCTGCACCGCCAGGATGAAGACCTGCGGTAGTACGAAATTGTGGCCGACGTGTCTCTGTGTTATGTACACGTGGCCTCCGGTCTGGGTTCGAGTGTCCAGCGGCAGCTGCAGGAAGTCGGCGGCGCTGCCACGAGCTCTGGCTGCAAGTGCCAGCATGGCATCCAGAGACGCCAGACAGGGCGTGTCTGGGTCGAATAGCTCTGTGGTCCGCGCCACTCGCACGCGACAGAGCAGGAGGTTGTAGCTCGTGAGCATTGGCGCATCCGGCACTGACGCATTGTCGACCACTTCGTGGGCGTCAGGTGTGCGCATGACCTCTCCTGGGCTGCCTTTGTAGAATCGCAAGGCGGCCACAGGGCTCGAGAACAGAAACAACCACTCGCCTTGCTCCGATGTGCTGCTGGTGGCCGAGCCAACGCCAGACTGAAGCATGGCGATCACTTCGTCGTCGTTTGCTACCAGATAGAGGAACAAGTCCTCACTCGCAGCAGCTGCCTGCGCTTCGAACGCGGTCACTTGGTCCTGATGATAGAACCGATACATTTGCAGCAATCGAACTGAGCTCTCATGGGCAGCCGTGCGGAACTGGCTTTGGATGAAGCGGTGGTCGGCTGTGTGTTCTGGCAGGTGCTGGAATGCGATCGTGGTCGGGAACGTGTACTGCAGAGTCGCGACTGTGAGCGCTTGGTTCTGCTCCGCCAAGGCCTCCTGCTCCATGATCGCATACTGCCGCTCTTCGGCCAACATCGCTTGGGTCTCTTGCTCGATCTGAGCCTCCACTCGCTCGTTGAAGTGAGCATGCAACTGTTCTATGCGATCCCACAAGGCGCGAGTGTTCTTAGCGCGGAGATGCTTCTGCCGCTGGTGTTCGTCAGCGATCTGCTGTCTTCCGTCGGTCACGAACTTCTCAACGTCATTGAGAGCCTGGATGAGCTCCTGCTGCAGCATTTGCGCATTGGAGAGACCGCGATCTTTGCGTGAGTTGATGGAGCGCAACTCCTGCTCGTACGCGAGTGTGAGCTCCGCGATCTTGTCGTTCAACGCGAGTGCCTGAGAATGATAGAGTCCAGTTTAAAGTACGACTCCACAGTGACATCGAGCTCTACAAGGAGAATGCACCTGTGTGAGAAAGAGATCTTCTGCCTGCACGCGCTCGGTCTTGTCCACTGGCTCACCATCCAACGCTCTAAGCTGCAGCCAACAACGGATCACTAGGGGATGTGTCTGTGGACCGTGAGATCTGATGACCGTACGTGCTTTAGCGTCGCGATTGCGTACGACCGGTAGTCTGGATGGTTCACGAGTGGATTCGTTCCGAAATGGTCGTCTGCGAACGAAAGCGCGTGGATGCTCACGAGCTTGCGCAAGTGCTGCGATTTAATGGCGCAGTATGAGCTTTTACAGCGGACAAACAGAGATACTGACGTCAGCAACATACCTGGAACTCTTCAATACTTTGGATGCGATTCTTGGCCAAGCACAGTGTCTGGAGATTCACGAGATCCTCTAAACCAGTGCCATCGTCTGAAGCAAGAGTCTCGATGACGTTGTCCTGCGAGCCTGTTGATTAGTAATTATGAGGTTCTCAATGCTATTGTGCATGTGACAACCTGCAACCACAGCTCTCGCAAGTCCGAGCAATAGCCCAGTCCTTCAACGCGGCGAATGTGATTGCCAAAGAGCCAAAGCTTTTGAAGTCGCCTACATCTAGAAGCTCATGGTGTCAGACTTCATACTCAGATCGAATGAAGATAGAGCTGGCCCACTTCTCCAGGCCCCCGATGCGCTCAATGTGGTTCTGCTGCAGGTACAAGCTGCGCAGATTGGGCAGATCCAGCCCCTCCATCACGCTCAGACTCTGGTTGCTCAGACACAGATGCGTCAGAGTCGCAGCCACCGGCTGCAGGTGGCTGATGGTCCGCAGATTACAGTTGATGACTACGCGTATCCACTCAGTCAGTCACAAGTCAATGCAGAGACAGTGTTTAGCCTGAGATTCGTACGCGTGAAGCTACGCAGTCGTCGACAGATGCGCAGCGCATCCGGAGCGATCTGTTCGTACTGGCCAAAGATCACCTCGATTCTCTCCAGTTGCTGATGGTCGGCCTCGCCCGTCACCTCTGTCTTTACGCATGGAATCTAATGAGCTTATCCGTTTCCATCAAACGCCAGAGCCATGTACATGGCGTACGATCGTCCTGCACTCGAAGCACCTCATACTGCCGAGCTTTTCGGTCCGAAAAGGATCCGTCCGGGTTAACACCGGTATCCGTACCGGTATTCCGGTCACTTGACTTTTTGTGTGTGTGGACATACATAAAACCTCGATCGTGGCCAGTTCATATTAAGGTTTTTCACGTGCGCCAGGGTAGATCCGCCGGATCGTGACGCGTGCCGCTCAAATCAATCTCTGAGGTGATGATGCCGGGGCGCTCTTCGTGCTGGCGCGTGGCCGCTGTGGCTCTGCTGGCGCTGCTGCCGTGCCTGACGCAGGCCTTCGACGTGCAGCTGGCCTCCTCCAAGGTCTCTGATGAGCTCAAGCTCACGCTCTCGCCCCCGCAGCCCAACGTCTCGCTGCTCAAGCTCGACGCCGTGATCGACACCACGGGCAAGGCCATCGCGACCAACGTGGTGAGTGCTCCTGCCTGCCTCTGCCATGTATAGAGGCTGTGTATTAGGAAAGCAGTGATGTGGCAATGGACGTTACGAGGGGGAGGTCTGGTTCGTGAAGATACTGACGCAGGATGCGATGATTTCGGTAGCAATTGACGGGCGATGGATCAACGTTCATCGCGCCCCTCACGGGCGATCTCAAGCTGCCTGCCGGTCTGTACAAGATGAAGGTGAGCGCCAAGAACGACGAGTCGAAGGAAACCGTGAAGGAGGTCTTCCAGCTCAAGGTAAGCCCGTCCTCGCTGGCCTGCGGAGCGCTCGAGAGCTCTCGGTTTGACTCGGATTCCCCATAGGTGACTGTCCCAGTGGAAGCTGTGAGCGTCGATATCAACGGCCTCACGCTCAAGCACGGAGGCAAGATCGCGCCGCGTGAGTTCAGCTCGGGCTCGGGCGACGGCCTCCAGGTCTCGGTCAAGCTGCAGAACAAAGTGGACAAGACGCCCGTGGTGGCGCACCAAGCCTTCCTGCGCTTCACGCACGTCCAGTCGCAGACCAACACGTACTTCGTGCTCGACACGGACAAGAGCAAGACAACCCACAGCGTGCTCGTGCACTTTGCCTCGTTGAGCAAGCGCTTCGCCTACAAATCGGGCGAGCACAAGCTGCAGCTGATCTTGGGCGACCCTACATTCGAGGTATGTCATGATTGATAGTTAACCACTGTTCTATCTCTACTAACGCCATTTCTGCTGCACCACCACAGAGCTCGCTGACGTGGGATCTCGGCTCGATCAACCTGCTGCTGGCTGCCGAGCCCCCAGTCGAACACTCGCCTCTGTACACGAAGCCCCTTCTGCACGAAAGTGACACGACGCTCAAGGCTCTGCCTGAGATCAAGCACGTGATGCGCCCCGAAGACCCTCGTCCGCCCGTCGTAGTCTCGCTGGCCTTCACGGCTGCGGTGCTGGTGCCCTTCGTGGCCTTCCTTGGCTTCGTGCTGCACCTGCGCATGAACGTGACCAAGCTCTTTGACAGCAGCGTGTTCGTTCTCGGCTCGGGCTTCATGGGCTCGCTCGCTGCCATCCTGGCGCTCTTCGGCTTCTACTGGCTCGAGCTCACGATGTTCCGCACGCTCGGCTACCTGGCCGTGCTGGGCTTCGTGAACGTCGGCTTCGGCCACCTCACGCTCAAGCGCCTTGCGGCGTCGTCGTCGCCTGCTCCCAAGAAGGCCAAGCACGACTGAATGGATGGGCACAGCTTGTAGGCGTGTAGCGCGTTTTGAATAGCGAGCGAAGGATTCTCCTAGCTCTCTCGTAAAGCAAATACTATCAGTCACGCGTGTCCGTACTTCTCCATGATGTAGATTGGATCTTCTGATTGCATTCGCATCAGAGCCGGATGGATTGAGCAACGCCATCCGCCTCCCTGGAGCTGAAAACCAATCCATGGCTCGCTCACTCAGATCTGTACTGCCATGTTGGGCTTGTTTCACGCAACGTAGATGTCAAGAAAGATCGAGCGCCACGCATGAGCCGAAGTGCAGCAGGATGTACTTCATGGCTGATGCAGGCTTCTTCTCCCCTTCCGACTCTCATGCTCTCTATCACGTGAAAGGCCACGACTTGAGTAAACGACTCCACAAGTCGACTGATCTCCGGTTTTCCTTCTTTCTTTTTTTTACAGTACTGTACTGTTTTGTGGACCCAACTCTGAACTGTTAAAAAATGGACCGAACAGTACAGTACCGTGATCTCGCTATCTTGGAAACAATCAGACTGAAGCATGAGGAGGCGAAGGACAAAGGTGGCAGCTTCACAGCACCACCGCTCAGCTCAAGGGCAGTAATCGCCAGCGCCTGTTGATGTGAAGAAACCTCCGCCTCATGACTTCCTGTGCTTTTTTCGCTTGATTCTCTTAGTGCGGGATTACGGTACGCTTCGGTCTGCTCACAACCTTTGGCGCGCATATCTTGTGAAATCCTGTATCCATTGTTATCCTCTATAATTAGATTTGAGTAAATTAAACATAGTGTGTTAGATAACCTGCATCATTTGATATCCCGTTTGAGTAGATCATGCCTTTGGCATGCGCGCGGAACGTGGAAGGAAAATGAGCGGAAATTCGGTGGAAGGAATGCGTGGAACGGTGGGGCGCCAGGCTGGAGATGACGAGGAGTCTGGCCCGAATGATCACGCTCAGCGGCTGCAGCAGTCACCAGAACGACAGAAGCGCCCTCAGGCACGTCTGCCGCGTTCGCGCCTGCTGATCTCCTCATCACAACTCACTCTTGTTGCAGCCGCATGGACGTCTCGCTGCGACCGATGGCCTCACCCGCGCAGGACGAGCAGCGGTGCGTTCGTGATGGATATTGACTGGATGGCTCCAGTTGCTCACGCGATCTTGTTCGCAGCCCCGCTCTCCCGGTCAAGCGCGAGTCGCTGGCTCTGACGCTCGATCTGACGCCGAACCAGCAAGAGGAAGAGGACAAGGCGCTGGTCCTTGGCCACAGCGACGTTAAGGCGCCGCTGCATCTGCGGCCAGGCATCGTGCTCTTCGACCCCGAAGACAACGCAACCATGTGCGGCACCAGCCGACGCACCACGTTCCATCTGCAGCTGGACGCCGCTGGCCACGACAACCAGACGGACCACGAGACGAAAGACGACGACGACGATGCCACTAACCATGAAGAGCGCATGCGCAACCGCGTGATCGAGGAGATCTGCGTCACGGAGAAGAACTACGTGCGCGACATCCGCACGCTGCACGACCACTACATCGTGCCGCTAGAGGACAACAAGCACCCGATTATGGACGACGCGCAGATCGCCGTGTTCTTCAACAATGTGCGCCAGCTGGTCATGCTCAACTCCAAGCTGCTCAACGATCTGCAGGAGATCGTGCACCAGAGAACCCCCGCGCGTGAGTCCAAGCCGGACTTCTCGCAATCGACCGGTAGTCGTTTGTGCAAGCAGTCGTATCCGCAGGTTACGCCACGGCGCTGCCCGAGTCCCGGTACGACGTCCAAATCGGTGACTCCCGCTTCACCTGGTGGCATTGGCGCAGTGTTCTGCCGATACGCACCGCTCTTCAAGCTCTATGCCGGCTACGCAAAGGATTACGAGGAGGTTGCGCGGCTGCTGCAGAGCTACGCGGCCGATTCGCGCTTGGGCTTCACGGCGTTTCTGGAGAAATGTCGGGTGCGCAGCGGCTCGGATACGCCCTTTGAAAGCTTTCTGATCACTCCGATCCAGCGCATTCCTAGATACAAGCTGCTGCTGGAGCGAGTCGTCAAGTACACTCCGCAGGACCATCCGGACCAGCTTTTCCTGACCGAAGCAGTGAACCGAGTGAGCTTCGCAGCCTCGTTGATCAACGAAACTGTGCGCCACCAAGAGAACCTGGAGACAGTGCTCAAGACCCAGACCCAGTTCGCAGGCCAGTTATCGCTCTTCACGTCTGACCGACGGCTGATCAAGGCAGGCAAGTTGATCAAGATGTCGACCAAGCGCCGAGAAGAAGTGATGCTGCACTTGTTCAATGATTTATTACTCTACAGCGGAGTGCTCATCACGGGTGGCTATCGAGTCCGTCGCGTTGTGTATCTCCACTCCAAGGCTGTGGGCGTCAAGAGGCGGGTTCCTTCGTCCTATGGATCGCTCTTCGAATCCAGAAGTCTTCGCGAGGACTGCGGATTCGTAATCACGAGTCTGGAGAAAACGTTCATTCTCTTCGCCTCAACGCCCGAAGAACAGACTGTGTGGGTGGATAGCATCGATAATGCCATTCGTGATGCTCAGAAGAATGCTAGTTATTCCACTGGTGAAGGACCAGCCGACGCTGCTGCGTTGTGGGTCCCAGATGCAGTCGTCGGCTCATGCACTATCTGCCACAGCGCCTTCAAAGTCTACTTTCGACGCCACCACTGCCGGCGTTGTGGTGCAGTAGTATGCGGGAATTGCTCCGACAAGAAATCAATCCTCTTTGTTGCCGATTGCGCTCGGGAAGAGCGTGTTTGCGATCCGTGCTTCGTCATCCTCGACCTCGTGAAGAAGATTGCATTTCGATGGCTGGCTCGGGTGGTGGAGTTTAAAGGTATTCTTCGACGCAAGAGGTGGCGCAAGTGGACAGAGCACTACTTTGAGCTCAAGGCAGGTATGCTCAAGCAGTATACTGTCGCGTCCGCCAATGGAACTTCAGTCAAAGCCTGCACAGATATGTTGACGTTGGCTGGCGCTATTGTCATCCACCGATCGGATAGCCGAGCTCAAAAGAATCGGTATTGCTTCCAGATCTCCACATCCGACGCGTTTGATTCGAATCCGGTCGAGGATGATTCAGAATCCAGCAACACGAGCAACCTGATGTATAAATTATCTCCACTGAAGAACGCCGTGAGCCGCTTTGGTGATGCTGTGCTCAGTCGTGACTCAGGAATCCACAGTGATGGTAATCTCAACGGATCGGCCAAGAATTTTAACGACACGAACGAGTGGATCTTATGCGCGAATAGCTATGAAGACGAATTAGCTTGGTCGAGTGCTATCCAGCGGTCTGCTGATCGGGCTCTGAATCGCGTGCGACGGTCTCGTGTGACTGAGTACGCATTTCCGTTCTCCCTCGACCGGTCTAACAGCAGCGTACCCGTATCCCCGGCCAAATTACGCTGTTCCTCGGATATTGATTATTTTACAGACGAAGCGTCCAAGCAGGAGCACCGAAGAATGCAAATTCTGAAAGAAATTCTGCGCTCAGAGGAGAGCTACGTCACATGCTTGGGCGAGTGCATTCGCTTGTTTGTTCAGCCGCTCCTGCTTCGACAACTTGAGGGTCAAACGATGTTTAGACGACGCCAATCCAAAAAGAGAAATTCACTGCTGCATCCATTTAGTGGAGGTAGCAGCGGCAATCTGGCGCTAACAGCAAGTGCGTTTTCAGAGCGCTCGCTGAACAACAGCAGCATCCAAAGCATCAAAACTGTGCGCAAATACGCTGGAGCTCCGAGTGAACTGTTGTCGATGACAACGCCGTCCGACAGTCGCCCAAAAAACGCCACGAGTCAACTTCACAAGGTTTTGGTGCTGGATGCCGACATGGCGATCTTCTTCAGCAGTGTGGATCAGATCTGCACGCTGAACCAGCAATTATTGGAGCATCTTTCACGGCATATGGACGACACTATGGCAGACAAAGACGACGGCGAGAGTGTGCATCGCGCGGTAAGTTTTGCCGTGATAGTTTGGTGATCGTAGTGCATTTCGGATATTGACGTGTTGCTGTAATGGTCTAGGGAGCTATCTTCCACGCATACGCACCGCTCTTCCAGCTCTACACCTCTTACGCGAGTCGACACGAATCGGCGTTAAATGCGATCGCTACGCCTCAATTTGCCAACTTTCTAAAGGAGATACCGGAAGCCAGCATCAACCGACTTCAAACGTACTTGAACATGCCCATGGAGCGC
This sequence comes from Elongisporangium senticosum, assembly GCA_023335835.1. Classification (NCBI taxonomy): domain Eukaryota; phylum Oomycota; class Peronosporomycetes; order Pythiales; family Pythiaceae; genus Elongisporangium; species Elongisporangium senticosum. The sequence continues at coordinate 20,918 of JAADVQ010000012.1, read as the reverse complement.
ATTCCTCGATACAAAATGTTCCTACAAGAGCTCCTGGAGTGCACACCGCCAGATCATATCGACTTTGGGCCACTGCAGGCAGCCATCAAAAGCGTGGATCTTGTAGCATTCAAGATCCAGGAGATCATCATTCGCCGAGAGAACGCACGCAAAATTGAAGAAGTTGGGGCCAAGGTGGGTCTTGATCTCCGTGGCAAGCGTTTTGTGCGCGAGGGCGTCGTGCGGAAGGTTTGCCGCAGCAAAGTTCAAAAGTACTATTTCGTGCTTTTGGAAGATGGTCAGTTCACCTGTGTGAAGGCCTGTGGATTTTGAAGCTAACTTTGGATGCCTTGTTCTCTTGATAGCGGTTGTGTACGGTCGAATCGGTGGAGGAATCCCAAAGAAAAAGTTCCGTCTGATCGACCTTTGGGAGTGCAAGCTCTCGGACAATGCGGACGACATTCCGGACGTCATCAACTCGATGGCTTCTCAAAAGTACGTTTGCTCATCGGTTTGTCCTCTTACTGTTGTCCCGGGCTCAATTCCGTTTGTCTATGAATATAGTACGGCCTTCTACTTCTTTTCCCCGCTCAAGTCATTCATATTGCTCGCAGATTCGGAAGAGGAGAAGCTCAGTTGGACGACTAGCATCCGTGACTCCATCAACCGAACACTTCGTGGACGGACATCGATGCGAAGGGCAAGCGTTCGGTCCGATCTCTTGCTGGACGAGGAAGATATGTCGACCGACTACGAACTGGAGACCGCGTTTGTGATCAAGAACGGATGGCTGAATGTCACCACTGAAGACGCCAAACGCACGCGGCGACTATGGATCTCGCTCACGTTGCAGACGCTTTCGTTGTCGGCAGCATTCAAAGCAGCCCTTCCTGACGAGTCCATCAACATTGAGTGCTGTGAGGCGATCCCGCTCAAAGAAGATACGTGCTTTCGGGTGCACGTCGTGCCGGACCGCAATGTACGTGCCTTGTACTGAACGCTACGCGTGCGATCGCAGAAGGATGATGACCATTTTGCTGTTTGTTTATTTAACAGAAGCCCCGCGATCGCAAATCGTACGTTCTAGAAGCGCAATCGCTGGCCGAGCGTGAGGAATGGCTGCGTGCGCTGGTGCATTGCATTTCAGGCAGTAGTATGCCTAAGATGCTGGAGATGCGGCGCCGCAGTCTCAACAACGCCACTCTGGCTCCGATCTTCATGTTTGACAAGGTGTCGAACAAGTGCACCATCTGCCAGCACAGCTTTGCTGTGTATCGCCCTCGCCATCACTGCCGGTACGTATGCCACTGCTGTACATATCTGTAGTGAGACGAGGCAACTCATGTCGGATTGTTGCATTTGGTTGGTCTCTAGGCTTTGCGGTCTCTTGGTATGCGGCCATTGCTCCAAGCGCAAGTGGACGTTGTCGTACGGATCCAGCAAAAAGGCTGCTCGAGTTTGTGACAATTGTGCTGACGCCGCCATGGGTGGCGCAACAAGTTCCCTGACGAGCGAGCGGTAGCTGTTGGTGTAAGCGGTTGAGAGTAAACAGTAACCCACGCAGTCCGATCTGTTCGTCTCTCGGCGAGGTCTATGTTCCGCTAAGTGACGCATTCCATCTTCAGCTCTTCTTCGAGGCGATCCCACGCTGGAGGTCGTTACTCACTGGACTACGTGCGGAGGGCTGACTGATCCCTCGTGCAAAGGCAATCCTCTCCGGCCCGTTGCTCGTTGTCCGTCGCCTTTTATGTGTTCTTTATGGATACCGTAACTGCACCGCACATTCTGGCCATTTATAGGCATTTATGTATGTCGCTGCGCTCTAATTATAGCATGCGGCCCGAAATGGCAGCGAAGCTTCTATGATTAGGAAGCCGCCGCTGTATTCAGCAAGCAAGCAGTCTGAATCTCTTGCGGTTTCACATATCCCAGCCGTTTCATGGCGTACAGTACTGAACACCCAGCTGCTATTTCTCCTGCCTCTGCCCCAACCCGCTCAAAAGCCAGTCAAATTCCCCTACCCACGCCCATGTGACCAGATGGGTCTTGTGAGTCCAAACAAGGGCCCACCTGTTCACATACGGGAGTTTCTATGTGAGTTTAGACCCACGGGTTCCCAGCACGGGTTTTGACTAAAGCCCAAAATCGTCTAATTGTTCCCTTGCGCCATTATTGGCCGGGGTGATTATTCTCTCTTTTCATTGGGCCACAAAGGCGGCTGTCGATATTTCATTGGGTCGCGAGCACACCCAGGGAACCCACGCTCTCCAAATAACAAAGCCCCGGCGCGCGCGATCACTGTGGAGCGAGACCACTCGGCCGCAGCCCAGCAGCAGCTTCCGTCGTCGCCGCTACATCGGACTCCACGGCACGCGTGTGCTCTCTCTGTCTTAGGCGAACTGCGAGTCTCACACGAGTGAGTGCGTCTCCCGCTTCATAGTCCCAGTCCCCGAATGCGCTTTTTTCGCTCGTCCGATCGCCACTCGACCGCTGTCTCGTCGTCCTCTTCTTCCGCCCAGCCGCAGCAGTTCAAGTCCCGTCGCCACTTCAGTCTGCGCAAGAGGTCGGAGGATCAGGAGAAGCCGCCGGTGAATAAGCCGGCTGCATACTCGGTGGCGTCCACGGCGGCCTCGTCCCCGTCGCGGTCGTCATCCCCGCGAATCAGCCGCGAGTCGTCGCCGTTCGAGCAGACGGACCGTACTTCGTCGCCGGGTATGTCGGCCTCGTCCCTGAGCAGCCGCACCAGCAGCTCCCACAGTATGCATAACACGCTCGTGGATTACCGCCAACTGCGGTGCTCCATGTCGTACAAGAACCGCGTGAATCACGCGGACACGTATCGCGAAACCATGGCCACTTCCACGGCCAGCACGGCGCGCCTGAGCCTCTCACGCGTCAGTACCTCTCTCGGAAGCACGTCTCGCGGCAGCATCTCGCGGGCTAGTGTGCGCTCCAGTATCAGCGACAGTGAGGCCCGGGCCACTGTGTCATCCACGTCCTCCGACAGCATGCGCATGACCGAGGCCAACGTGGCAGCGTTGCACACGCGCCGTGCCTTCCAACAGATGGTGCTGGCCATGGAGGACGAAGAGTCGGGTGATGAATATGACTCAGACGCCGAATTCGTCCGCTCCAGCAACTCGGAGAGCTCCGGCGGTGTCGTGTCGCTGGCCATGGATGACTACCGCAAGTTCCAGTACCGACTGCGTCAGCTGGAGGATTTGTGCAACGAGCAGGCCCACAAGCAGATGCAGATGGAAGATACCATCGAGCAGGAAGTGCAACAGCGCACGCGTAAGGTCGTAGAGGCCATGGAGAAGAAGATTGCCATGTACAAGCAAGCCAAGGAGGTCGAACTGGAGCGCGAGCTGCAGCGAAGAATATCGGGCTTAGACCCGACGCGCCTATCGTCGACCCCGGCCACGCGCGGCAGCATGCGCGGAAGTATGCGCGAGAGTGTGCACGGCAATGGCAGCTTCGCTGAGAAGAACAAGCCGCTGGAGAAGATCTTCCACCCGCGGCGCGCGCGTCGTCGATTGGAGATGATGAAGGAGCGCGAAGAGCAGCAGAAGCGCGAAATGGAGCAGTTCCGCGAGTTCATCCGCACGACCGAGGCCAACAGCAGCCGCACGACCGACGCGCTGTCCGACATCCGCCGCGAAGCCGCCGGCGAGTCGCTCAACGCCCTCAACGATCCTCTGCTTAACGACAAACTGGTGGCCGCATCCCCCGCCGACATGCTCGAGATCATCTGCGTCCTGCGGTCGCACGTGAGCGAGCAGGACACGCAGCTGGAGCAGGCCCGTGAGTACTTGGACGCCGCTCTGAACGCCAAGGACGAAGCCGAGACAACCGCTCGTGAGGCCGTGGCCATGACTGTGGCCCTGGACTCGCGGTTAGACCAAGTGGCCCACGAACTGTCCTTCCTGCGAGGCCGGTCGTTGTCCATGGCCTCCGTCTCTAGTGACCAGCTGTCCATGTCCGCGCGGCGGTCACCGTCCTGAGTGTGAGTGGCGTTGAGTGTACACCAAAAGTCAATGTGTATTTTTTTGGATCGCCGCCGCCTCCACTCGGATAAAAAGTTTTGTTAGCTGAATCACGCCAAGCGGATGAGAGAAAGGTGATATCGAGAGAGAAGAAGGAAAGGAAAGAGAGAGACCCGTCTAAAATATTAAACGAAGCGAATGACAGCTCCCATTACATAGGAATGCATCTCTATCATGGTTGCTGCTGCTTCAAGGGATGACGCTTCACCGTGTCCACTTACTACGACGAGACGGCAAACGTGGTGTCGAGCCACGACCGTTCACCAAATTGTTCTGCCGATCAACGCCCGTCAGACGATCAGTAACGTCAGCACGTAACAGTGAGTATCCAACCCACTTGTTCTCGTCGCAGCCTACGCTTTTCCAGGTCACGCCGCAGTCGGTCTTCAAAGTCTCCCAAAGTTAACTGGAGACAGCAAAGATCACATTAGTGACTTTCAATGCACATATGAGAGATTGGTGAATAAGTAGCACCTGCTGAGCTTTGCGCGTGATGATCGGAACAAAGGAGCACTCGCGAAACATTTCCTCCATGATCCGGTCCTTCGTTTCCTCGCGACGCTCCATATCCATTTGGACGCGGCCGAGGAACAGATCTTGAACGGCATCCCAAGAAGGCGGTTGTTTCTTTCTGCGACCATTCGGTTGAAGTGGCGTGGGATCTTCAACCTGCGGCTGCGGACTTGATTTCTGCGGCTGGCGAGGGGCCATGCGGTCGAGGAAATCCTCCGATATATCACCCTGTCGTCAGTAACGACAATGGTCAGAGCTGCATTCCTGTCATGGTCCGCGAACACTGACGTACCCATGCCACGCGTGGTTGATAAGTGACGCCGCAGTTGGGACACTTCTTGCGTTTTTGTGTGAGCTCAGCATACGATTGCGGATTGCCGCACTGAGGACATTCCTGTAAGACCCAGCCATAGCGGTTAGTAGTATTGTACACCAAGCCACAGCGCCCCATGTTAGAACCGCACCTTCTTGTCAACGCGAGTCATGTACACAGCCTCCTCCCTGGTGCGGCGTATCTGCTCGTTGCGCGCGCGTTCGGCCGCCTCCATGCGGCGCACAAAGTCCTCGTGCTTCTGGTTATTCCTCTCGTCGCCATCGTCGTCCGACCCGTGGCCCTTGGGCGCGGCATTTCCACTGTTGTGCAGTCGTGGCTTGAATCGGCAGTTCCTGGCGTCGTCCAGTCGAGCGAAACTCTTGTGCTGCGCACTACGGCCCTTGGGCTTAGCCAACTGATCCAGTGCGTCCTGCTCGAGCCTCAAGACGTCAGTGGTTGCCCAAAAGGTGACCGCAATTGCGTTCCTACCTGGTTCGAGGCGCGTCTTGGCGGCTTGGAGCTGCCGTTGTCCACGAGTGTGGCGAGAAACACGCGTCGCTGCATGATCGAGAGCTGGTCCCACTGGAACCGGCTGAGCTTCTCCTTCATGGTCGCCGCCTTGCCAACAGAGTGATTGGTGAGGCCGTGTCGCTTCTTGAGGATGTCTCGATCCACCGACTTTGGTCTCTGATTCTGCTTTGGCGGTTTGCTGTTCTTCTGTGCTTCCAACTGGACGACGAGAGCAGTGGCCGCGGTCTGAATCGCGTCCTCGTCTTCAAAGGCGTCGTCCTCCTGCTCGTACTGAGGCTCCTCTGCGGCCGCTTGCTGGAGCACAGCCGCCACCTGCTGCGCTCGTGTCTGTTGAGCCTCCTTCACCACCGCCGCACTAGTGGCCGCCAGCGCCTGCTGGATCTCTGCACTGCGCTTGTCGGCTGCGGACGCCTCCTCTGCGTTGATTTGCGCCGCTAGAGCTGCGAGCTTATCCGCTGGAACCGCCTGGTTCCGCTTCTCTTCAACTGCGATGGCCACAAGCGGATTCAAAGCTGCCTGCTCTCGAGCCACATTCACGAGAGTCATCTTGGGCGGCGGATTGGCTGGAGCAGCAGCGGTCTCAGGATCTTCCTCTTCGCTGTCCACAAACAAGTCGTCCTCCGCATCGTTGGGCGCAGGCTTGGTCGTTGGTGCAGTCTCGGCGTTCTCGTTCGCCTGCAGTCCCTGCACGAATGCCATCAGAGCCGACGCCATGAACGATTGGGACCGAGAGAAACGGATGTGATGGTGCAGCTGCTATTTCCTGTTTGACGCGCATCAAGGGGCGGGGGTTACGCTGCACGATGATGCTTTGAAACCCAACGAAAGAGAGGTGTTCATTGGGCTTTCGTCTTCAATCGCCGCAAGTAGCGAGGCCGCAGCAGCTCCATACAGTTGGCCAGACAAGACTCGAGCGCGTATGCGTGGGCAGGAACCTTCGAGAACTGACCTCTTGCTCGGCGCTTGAAGAACTCGTTGGTTGTGATGTTGTGCGCCACCAGGTATCCATGGAAGCAGCAGAAGAGCAGCAGGCCAAAGCCTGATGTCGTAGAGAGGATTGAGTAGTAGCACCTAGCCATCGTGCATGGAGAGAGACGCACCCATGAAGATGGAGAGCAGGAAGACCACAACGTTGCCGGCTTGATCGTGGATAAGGTATTGTATTGCCACGCTGGGATCGCCCGTGATGGTCTCACCCGTGGTCTCGTGCTGGAAAGTCTCGTTCAGCAGCGGTAGGTAGATCTCGTACAGGATGAAGAAGAGCACGTAGCTGCCGTAGCCACAGAGCAGTGTGTTCATCTGCAGCAAACATGAGCTTAGACTTGCGAGAAAAGGCATTGACACACACAGCGCATACCATGATGAAGCGCAGAAACAGAGCGTGGTTCCGCTCTCCGACGCAGGTGTTGAGCCACGTACAGTCTGCAAAACAGCAAATGATCAGAAGGCAAGCCACGACCACGTGCTCGGCGCGGATACGCACGGTGATCAAAGCGCGGGACGCATACATCGCAGACAGCGCAATGCTTGGAGCGCGCGATCCTGCTCCGAATGAATTGGTCGGCTTTTCTAAACACACATGGAAGATATTGGAGTACGCACTTGTTTGTTGCACAGGTCGAACACTCGCGCTTCGTGTAGAACGCATTGTCGTACTCATAGTTATCGAAGATCTCGATCGTTCCTACGGATTAGGAGGATGTTAGGACTGACTGTGGTGTAGCTTACACAGCAACGTACGAGGGAGAAGGACGCCAGGACTACAGGTGGACGCTGTGATGAAACTATGCAGCGCAGCAAGCACCACGAGTCCGCTCAGATAAATATGAACAGAGCCAAGAGACCCATTGGGCAGATGCGGCAGCCCCTCCACGAGAAACAGAGCGTATCCTCCGCCCAATAGAGTAAGGTAGAAGATCTACACAGTAACAACAGCTATGGTTGGTGCCTGTCTGGATGGGCCCATCCCAATGGCCCACCTGCATCAACGGATTGGGCTCATTTAGGGCGTAGTGCAGCGGCCACCAGCGCTCTCTGTAGACACAGGAAGATCAGGCATTAGGCTAGGTATACGCAGTGGTCATGTGATAGAGAGTGGACGCTGAGGCGGTCCTGAGCAGCAAGCGTCAGAGAGAGATCGCACCGGAGCTTCTCATGTTGCGTCATTTTCTAAATCTGCTGCAGCTTTATCAAAGAGCGTTGAACTGTCAATACTTTCAAAACACATATGCACTAACACAGGATGATAATTATCAGAAAACATGCATGATGCATGTCGAATCAGATGCATTGACTGCATCTGATTCTTCAGCTACAAATGGAAGAAGGTGAAGGGCAGACTCTCGGTCTTGCCAGCGCCTCTCTTGATGGACACGGCAGAGCGTGCCAGTGACCCCACGGGCAAGGGATCCGCTCGCAACTGCTCTGGGACCATGGGCGAAGGCCATCCGGAAGCGTGGGGCGTCCCACACGAAGTTCTGGAATCGCGTGAGCTGGCCTCCGTCCAGGAACCGGAAGAGCCAGTCTTGGCAGCCGGGATGGATCTCATCCCGCCGTTGCTGGGCAGGCATCTCGAACTGTGCGATGGCCTCGATTACCTGGTCCGTCAGAGGCTGACTGTGCAGTTGCACCCATGTCGGATTGACGCGCAGGATCACGACGCAGTCATCGTCTGGCGCACGCAGCTCTATCAGCAGCACATTGGCGTCATGCTCCGTCAACTGGCTCCATTCGCGCTCCCCAGGAGCCTCAGTATCCACACCCATGGGTCACTGGAGATGGCAATCGAATGCGACCGTTGCGCCAAAAAGGGAACCACAAAATCCATCAGCCCAAGCGGACTGAGACAGGAGCGGATCGCTGGATTCGGCCGTTGCCACGCCACGTGTGGCCAGCAGAGGCCGAGGACTCTGGCCCATGAGATATGCAGCCATTACCAAAAGATGCCAGTACCGTGCCCACTCTTTAGGGGCGTATACTGCGTCAGGAGTATAGACGAGCCACCTTCGTGCGCCTTATCTTTCCTTGAGGACCGAATACCCTGTCTAAAGCGATTGAGTTTGTGGCCTGGGCGATATTTGGTGATGGACTCAGAGGGAGAGAAAGCTGAGAGAGACAGAGAAAGGTCCTCGCAAAGCTGATATGGTGGCGCTTGTCAGCACACAAACCCACTTAGTCGACTAAATCCCCGTCCCCTTCACTCTCCACAGTGATTTATCTGATCGGGGTTCTTCAACCGACTAGAAACCAAGTCGCGGGGCTTTGCGGTCGAGGCGAGGGCAGTGGCCATTTTCAAAGGCGGAAGGACGGACACGATGGACACACGCGTGTTCGTGCGGCTCTATGACGGGCGCAAGCAGCAAGAGAGCGAGGATGAGGTGCTGTCGCTGCCTCCACCCCCTCTCACCTGGAGCGGCGTGGTCTCCGCCATGATCTCGGCCGTCACCAAGCAGCCAGACTCACCCGAAGACGCGGCCGTAGCCATGGCACGGGTCTTTCTGCTGCCCACCGAGCCCAACGGCCTCGCAGCTGAGGTAAATCTTGTGATGCTATTGAGCTGGAGATCTGAGGCCGCACTTGCTGACAGCGCTTGTTTCTGTATATGTGCTGATAGCTCAACGCGCGTTCGCTGCGCTTCGGAATTCGCGAGAACGACCGTTTCGTGATCTCGCTCAATGGCGAAGACTATGCTCCACCTTCAGGCGATGAAGGCGCGACGGAAAGCGAAGTCAAGGCCGCATCCCCTGCGGCGACCAAGGCTCCGGCAATCATGACGGAGCTACCACCCGTCATCATGGTGCAGCAGCCCCAGTTCCAGGCCCCGCGCGGCCCTCCGAGTGGCAACATCGGCGGAGGAGCTCCTCCTGGCGGCCTCATGGGCATGAGCAAAGGCACCAAGCGCTACCGCAGTATCTCTGGTGCGCACCGCTGACCTCTCGTATGGTCCCGCGCTCTGGTTCTGATTATTCTCGTTGCGTGCGTAGGCAAAATGGCGGCCATCAAGGCGCTGGGCGACAAGGGCCTGATCAGTGCGGAAGATCGAGGCCACCTGAAGGATCTGCTGCTGAACAATGACTCGCCTGCGCTGCAAGACGCTTTGGACCGGTACAACAGCACGGGCGACTTCCAGGCCGTGAAGGATGTGCTCAGTCAGGAGCTGCAGCATCCGTCTGTCAAGCGCAACGCTGGGGAGTGGCTCTCTGAAAGCCTCATCAACGACATCTCGCTCAACTTCGTAAGAGTGCGTAATTAATGCTCTGGCTTGCCTGGAACTAATGATTGCTCTTGAACTGACGCAGCAAACGAACGACTCGTCCGAGTACCCAGCTGACAACCAGCGCTCGAGTGGATACTCTTCCTCTTCACCGGCTGCCCAACCTCAGAATCCGTTCATGTACCACGGCCAGAGTCCAGGGTACAGCCACACCGGATACCAGGAGAGCTACACCAACAGCACCACGTCGTCGCCTGTGTATCAATCCAACAACAGCCCCGTGGCCCCGACCAGTGAGCCAATTACTAGTTACCAGCAACAAGCCATGCAATGGGTGCGAGAAGACAACATGCACACCTCTGGGTACGAACCGCCAATGTCGTCGCATCATCACACCTCGGAAGCACCTGCCAGCGGGCTCAGTCACATGCAGCGTCACGCACCCATGCGACGTCCAGGCGCCTACGACGCATCCCCAACCAGCATGCCTGGCTTGGGCGAGATGAGCTACGCTCATCACAATGGCTATGCTGCTCCGTCCATGCTGCCAGATCAATATGGTGACCACAGTGTCGGCATGTACTCAAACGAGATGATGCACCCTGCTGCCCCGCATGAATATGGACGCATGGGCTCCTACGGCATGATTCACGACATGCCACATGGAGGCCCTGGATATGGCGCCCCATCGATGCTGCATCATCATCACCAGCTCCAGTTCAGTACTGGTGGCTACCCTGCTCCGGGTTACGGCAGCATGGTGAACTCCAACGGATACGACTACTACTCTCCAGGCTACGCGTTTGGGAAGTCCCAGCTCCGCAACGGTGGCAAGTGGACGACAGCGCCTCCGATGCCGTCGTACCCGCCGCCGTGCTCGAAGGAGGAGAAGAAAGAGAAGATCGAGAAGTGGCTTAAGAAGCGCGAGAACCGCAACTGGTCCAATAAGCCGTCGTACCCTGTGCGCCACAGCATTGCCAAGAACCGCAAGCGAGGCGAAGACGGTCGCTTTATCACGAAGGCACGACTAGCCGAAATGGCCGAAGAGCAGGCAGCTGCCGCGGCTGCTGAAGGCAACGGATCCTCTGTACCTTCAAATGAGCGCAGCCTCGGCCTGGAGAACGAGATGCAGTTCCTACCGAATGCGGCGACACTGCCTGCGTGTTAGAAGCGTGTAATTCATTACCTGTAAGTAAGAGTAGCGAATGTACTGTCGGAGTTTTAAGATTGTTGCTTGGGTTCTGACTGTCCACTGGGCAACGTCATGTCAGCTGTATGAACTTCATGCAGCTCAGCAAGCCTTCATCATGAAGTCTGCTGCGATGGATCGTCATCTAAGTATTCTCACTTTCAAATATCATAAGGACTTCATGGAATATTGATTCATGTAATAATACATTGAGCGTATTAATTGGTCCACAACACTACAGACGTCTAGACATGGGATGGATAGATAATAAAGGTCAGCTGCCTTCAAAGGGGCAGAATGGCGCGACTGACGCTGATGGGCGCCTGGACGATCTCGGTCTTGAGCTTCATCCCGCTTTGCTTGACGATGTCGCTGAGCGCCTCGTACTCGTCCTTGGCGCTGCAGAGCGTCTGCGGGTCCTCCCAGCTGTAGCGATTCCAGTTGAGCACCGACACGGCCCATTGGTCGGCCACTTCGCGCGATGATCCGGCGAACGTGTACATTTTTTTCTCAGTGTGAGGCCCCGCGGGAGCTCCAGAGCTGGCGCGACGTCGTCGAGGGCCAGTGGGACGCGGAGTTGAGTCCACTCGAAACTGGTACGGCACCTGCTTGCGGTCGTCAGGCAGAAGGAAGACCTCGACTTTGGCGCCCGTAAGCTGGATGGCGCCCAGTAGCTCTCCGCCCATGTGCGAGAAGTATCGCAGGAGGCCCTCGTCCAGCATGCAGTACACGATGCGCACCTCCTCGTCCTCGACCTTGAGCAGATAGCCCTCCACGTTGCCACCGCCGCTCATCTTGACTCTTGTATCTGTGGAGGAGGATGGAGATTCCGGAATGGGGATATGCAGGACCTCCAACGGCCATTGAAGCCTATCTAGGCAACAGACTGCGAGGGCAATTGCGCATGAAAGGGTTGCGTGGCGAATCAGGCAGGGAAGACGAAACTGCATTAGTTTATATTCTTCGTCTTATGATGCACTTATTACTGCTTTATTATAGTAATTGGGTTCTGTAAATGAATATATATGTAGAGTTAATGCAGGTGATCCCTCGTGCTGCACCAACAGACAGCGTTCACCATCTGTGTTGCCGTATGTGGAGTGTGGGTCGGTCCTAACTCGCACTTTCCGCTGTCCTTTACAGTAAACGCAGTTGCACGTAACCCTCTGCACGAAGAGTCGCCGTGTAACCATCCTCAAGGCCAGGACAAACAGCGATGCCACCTGCGCGCGCTGTGCGGCTGCTCTCATCCCAGGAGCCCAATGGGGATCAGGTGCTGGACGACATGCGCGCATATGCGGACGCCCATCAGGTACAGGATATGTTGCAGCTGCTGCTGGCTCGGCTGCTAGAGGCCCAGCCCATGGACCCATTCGAGTTCCTCATCAACGCAGTGCAACATGACCCGGCGCTGGATACGCTGGAGAAGAAGGCCCGACTGCAGAGATACGATCTACGCAGAGAGAAGACCAAGAGAGCCCTGGTCGAGTCCTTTTTCAAGCGGCTCGTGGTGCTGCAGCGCACTCAGTATGGGGACAAGCGCGAGCTCGGCGCAGACCTGGCCAGCCGGTTCCTAATCGAGCAGCTCAAGCTAGACGAGACCCGGAGACACCTGCGCACTCTGTTCCCTCGCCACTACAGAGACCTCATCCAGTGGTTCGTCACGCGCGAGAAGGAACTCGGCGTCGCCTTGACTCTGCATCACTTCTCCAGCAGCTGCATGCAGGTGCTCGCCACGTTGGCCATGGCCTGAGATGGCTACACCTGCCAAGTCGGTTATTAGCTCAAGTTGACAACTAAAGATAATAACAAAATCAGTTAGCCGAATGCGTCCAAGTCGACATTGGCCAGCATGCAGGGAGAGCAGGGGCCATGGGACTGGCTGATTCCGTTCATCCCGCCCGTGCTGCGTGTGAACAGAGAGACGCGAGACGCCCTCCAAACGCGTCTGCAGGAGATCTCGGTGCGCGACGTGCTGCTGCAGCTGGCTGCAGGCCTCAAGCAGCACTGGCCGCTGCTGCTGCGCTTCAGTCTGGCCGCCGGCGCGTGGATCGCAGGTCTCCTGTGGGTCGATCGCCATGCACACGAGTTTAGCAACGCATACGTGATCCTCTCGGGATTTGCACTGCTGGGCGTGCATCTCCTATCCGGCGACAAGGCCAGAAGCGAGACCGGCTTAAGCGCGTACTCCATTTTCAATCCAGGCGCCCAGCGTATGCTCGGCTCGCTGTCTGTCGAGCAGTTTGAGGTTTGAGCGTATCTCCCATTGAACTGTAGGCAGTGAAATGCTGATCTTGCTGTTGTAGGACGAAATCCGCCATCGGGGGCCTGACGCCCGCGGCCATGCAGAGCCACAGCAGCCACGAGCAGCTCAGGTCGAAGCCGAATCAGATGAGGACGACGATCCGTACGACTGTCACTGCAGCCGCGCGTTTGCTTGTGCAGGTTTGACTGACGCTGTTGCATTTGGGCGTAGGGATCTTCTACTGGCGCTTCAGCTCTCGTTGCAAGAGAAGAAACGGGAAGAGCGCAGAGCAAGACGGCGGCGCTGAGAAGTGCTGCTCCCTGACCGACTCTCGACTCCATCAGCATATTCAGAGAGCTGCACAGTCAAAGCTGTGGCTTTTAGTATGAACAGTGATCATTTAGCGCCTTCAGGTCGTCTTGTCCATGTGAGAGAAACAATCAAAGTGCAACAGGTACAAAGGCGAATGGTTCATCGTTACTACAGCACGCACGCACAAACATCCACTCAACCAAAGCCAAATGGGCAGCGAGACACTCGGGGCTCGTCTTCCTCTGGAGTCAGTTCTTGCTCCAGCTTAGCCACACTCACGCTCTCTATTGGCTTCTCAGTAAATGAAGGGCGCCTGTGGCCGTACTGCTTGGAGGGTGAGCGCAGCATAGAGCAGAGGATGCCGACTGCATCAGCAGGGATATCGTGTTAGACCCAAAGAGATCGCGCAACAATGAGAGCGGGCCCGCAGGACTTACCCATGATGAGGCCGATCGAGATAAGCATCAGCGGAGAGAACATGTGCAGCTGGTCGGGCGACGTGATGCTGTCGTTCATGGACACGACCGCCAGGGACACGAGTACGGCCATGGCCATGAGGCACATGCCGAAGAGTGACAGCAGCTGCAGCATTTGACAAAGGACACCATCAGCTGACCTGGCTGCAATCGTACCATCCGTCGTATGCACCACGTACCATGAATCCGTCCTGCAGAAGCAGCGCAATGATCATGGACGAACGAGCTGGTCTCTCACGCTCCTGCTCACTCTTGGCCTCAACCACAACGGGCACTTCCGTCGGCTGCTGCAACTTCTCACCCTGCGTCATCGTGGCAGTCGCACTGGGTCTCTTAGCCCGATGACGATGCACAGAAGCTCCGTGGCCATGGCCGTGACGTGGCCGGTAGCGGTAGGCCACAGCGGCCGCAGTCGCAGAGCCGGCGAGCGTGAGCAGAGGCACGAGCAGTCCCAAGCGAGGCGCCATGGTGATCGGTCTCTTGGTCAGGCGTCGAGTCCGGAAGTGGAGAGCTCAGGGATTCAGCACTGACACCTTCCAGCTGCTGTGGCAGATTTAGCTCCAAGCGTTTTGGGAGGTCTTTGCATCAACTTTGCGCGGAAAGGAAGGACGATGCATTTAGCCAATCAGACGCCTCGTGGGACGATCCAATAAATCGTCAGGACGTTATTGATGGTGGCAGTCGTTATTTGCGGATGTACAGTACAGTCCGCGTGCATGAGCGAAGCCAATTCACGCCGAAATCAGATGCTGCTTCTTTCTGCATTGAGGCGACATTTATAGTTTGAGCTTCTTCGTGAGCACTACAACGTCACGCTGCACCTCCTCGTCCTCTAGGGTTTTAACTGGCACTTCCCTGGCACGAATCAGCCAAGTGGCGGCCTCGCTCTCGTTCTTCATCTTGAGATACGTCTGCGCCAGCAGGAACGTGTTTTTCTTCCAGAAGCCTGGGCTGATATTCTCTGCAGGTCATGCAAAGTGTCAGCAACATTGATATCGTACGCTCACAAATGTGGAACTCACCAGCAGCTAGGAAATAAGAGATGGCTTCTTCATACGTTGCCGAAGGGGGCGTACCGAACAAGGCTGAGGCCGCTCGCTTCTCGATCCAAGTCATATCAGCGAACGCCAGACACCACTGGCCCAGGATGTTATGACACGTAGCGTCCGTAGGATCGAGCTCAATGGCACGTTGAATGTGGTCCTAAACAGAGAGCTAGTGAGCGCTGGCGTCATCCAGACTCAAGATGTTTTTGAGCTCACCCGAATGACGTAAGCACCTGCGATCTTCTCCTTCAGATCACGGAAGTTGCCCACGGTACTGGCAGCCAACACGAAATCATCAGGCTTGCCAGTTCATAATGGATATGAATACAATACACACACTCACCCAGTCATAATGCCCATCCACTTGTTGCAAAGCGCAGAGTTGGCGTCCAAAGCGTACGCCTGCTCTGCGTACGAGAGTCCCTCCGAAGCGATGGCTTTCTTGTCTTCAGGTGCTTCCGTCTCATCCACTAAGGAATTGCAAGCTCGTGCGAGACGCCAGAGCTAAAGCATATTATCAGATTCCACACCACCACGAAAAGAAATCCACGACCCAAACGTACCAGCTCCTTCTCAGTACGATGTGCCGGTAGTGCAGCCTTCAGGTACGCGCGGGTTTCCTTGTGGCTGTTTTGCTTGAACAAGGTTTCTGCGTGACTGACGATCGAGTCAATGTCCGAGGGTACTGCACGTTTCTCCTCGCTCTCGTCCGGAATAACAGGAGATGGTACACGTCGGGGTTGTTGTTGCGGGGACTGGGAAGAAGCAGGCTGCTGCCCCGACGGCTTGCCGCTGGACTCTACACAATGCGCAAAGTTAGCTCGTGATGAAATGTCACTTAGGGCGGAGTGCGTACCATTGTACTGTCGAATCATCTCAAAATCGTCATCGTCGTGTGGGAACACGGCCTTTTCGGTGATCACAGGCACGCCAGGCATTGTGACAGTCGACTGGCTTAGCACTTCCACCGTTGCAGCTGTTTGCATTCGGTGTCAGTTCATGTCTGATCTTCGTCCGTTGCATCACTGCGAATCAAACCTGTGAAGATGCCAATGGCGATCCACATGAGCGGGGGGAACATAGGCAGTTGCGCGGGCGAGAGGCTCTCATCGCCAGTCCACGTGAGGATCATGGATACCGACGCCACAAGGATGAGCAAGATCAAGCCAAAGACGGACAGCAGCTGCATGCAAGCAATCCAAGAGCGTGAGTTCACCAACTGGCCAAGATTGGGTTGCTGCAGTACTTTTGCTCACCATGTTTCCTTCTCTCGTGATCAGCATGAGCTGGTGTTGCTGTTGCACATCCTCACCCGTGTCTTCCTCGTAATCGTAATCAATCTCTGAGAGTGACTCGTCTCGCTCTTCGTCGTCGTCGATCTGGCTGGATCGGCTCCATGCGCTGCCCTCGCCATTTTGCTGCTGACGGGCCACACCAGAGCCACTTCGGCTGCTCTCATTCTCTCCGTCGGGCCTCGTGCTGCGTGTGGCGTAGCGGTAGAACACCGTGGCGGCCGTGGCCGTGCCTGCGATGGCCACGAGCGACCAGATCAGGCCCTTGTAGCTGCTCATGAGGCTTCAATCGCGCTTCTGAGTGGCGGCGTGAAAGGAGTAATTACCGGTATGAAACCGGTAGAACTCCAGCGATCGCTGGAGTCGGCGTGAATCGCCTGGCCAAGGCATGCTGAGCCATGACGACGGAGCGGAGTGGCTGCCGGACCTGCCGCGGCGGCGCGGCCCGAAGCCCAAGAAGCCCAAGCAAAAGAAGGAGCCCAAGTCCAGAGACCGAGGCAGCAGGTTCATCGAGAAGCACGCGCTCAAGTACGGACTCGCGGTCTCCACACGCAACGCCAATGGCGACGTGGAGGCCGTGATGTGCAAGTTCTGCATCGCATACGGCAAGGAGGCGACCAGCACCTCCCAGCGTAAGCGCCGCATGACGGCCAACATCAAGCACTTCCGCCAGCCCTTTCGTCCGGACCACTACCTGTCGCACATGGAGATCAACCACAAGGTCAAGTGGGCTGCCTACGAACTCGCATCCGACGCGGAGAAGGAGTTCTTCTTTTCACCCGACGCGGTCGCAGCTCAGCAGAGAGAAGAGCAGGAGCAGAGAGACGAGGAATTCATGCACAAGAGCGAGCCCCTCCATGAGCCCATCATGGAGCCCCGCATCGAACCGGCGGACGAGATCCTCAATCGCATGCGGTCAGTGCGACTGCCAGCATCCGAGATTGAACGGCGCGTCGTAGATCTGCTCGTGGGCACCATGTTCTTCGATCCGAGTGACGAAGTGGGCGTGACCAAGGCGCGTGCGTTGGACGCATTTGTGCCCAAGGCCGGTAGTCCACAGGGCAATTACGAGATCGTGATCAGGAACCAGCGTCTGTTCGACCTCGCCATCAAGTACATCGCGTGTGGCGCATCCTTTCGTCTCGCAACGCGGCTAATCCAGTGTACGCGTGAAGAAACCAAGCTCACATATTACACTGGCTGCTCGGAGCGAAAAATCGCTGGCTACGTGCGTGCTTTGCTGGCCAGCAATTTGCAGAAGATCTCGTGGATGATGCGCACAGCCTGGGCCTACGCCATTGCCACCGAAACGGCCGTGCACCAGGGCACGTCATATCTGGACGTGCGAATCCGTCTTTACCAAAACGGGACTCTGCAGGACTTTCATCTCATGGCGCTGCCTGCCTTCGACCTGTACCCGGCGCTCGCTATCGTCCAGCGTTTGGAATTTTTTTTAAACATCATGGACTCGAACTGGCGGGCCAAACTTCTTGGCACGACCACAAATGGCGGCGTCCACACAGGACGAAACAGAGCCATGACTGGCAGTCAACAAGGTCTGGCAGCCCGATTGACTGGTCTCGTCACAAGTCCCGGCTTTTACTTGATTTGGAGCGGTCTGCATCAACTGGAGCTTGTGGTCAAAAACTGCGTCACAGATTTCTGTGAAGGCGCATTCTACGATGAACTCGTGAATATTCTGGCTGCGCTGAGACGTGCAGACACGGATGTGTTTCCAGAAGGCACCGATATCCCAGAGATAACAAGCTCGTATAACGTCACTCGGGGCTTCCCCGGGGTCTTCATGCAAGCGCTCAAGTGGCTCATGGAGCGATATGAAGTTATCATGCAGTATCTACAGACCTCTCAATTGACTTCGGTGCCGTCGCCCTCTTGGTGGGTTTGCGTAACTGTTGCACACCGACTCATGTCTGAAATCGAGTACTTCGCTCACAAGCTTGGCCATATGGAGCCTGGGGAGGGCTTTGTCAGCGACCAAGTGCAAGAACTTTGCAAGCTGGCGCTCATCATGACAGATGTAGTGAACGCGCGACGCGATCTGTGGGACCGTCAAGAAGCCGAAGACGCATGCTCATCGGGTTCGTTCCTTTTGACATATCAGAACGCGCAGCAGTTCATTCAGAACGAAGGCGGGCCCATGGCGATTGAAATGTTTGACCGGTTACAGGGAATCGAGCGACTGCACATATCCAAGTCTGTGGCAAGCTTTGCTGTGAGTCTGATTGGTGGAGTGGCCACTGTCGCACAAGAAGGACGCCATTACTGTGTTGAGAGTACTGGTGTGCTCGTTAACCCTCCGCTTGTGATGCCTTATGCTCTATTCGAGATGGGCCAGGACGCGTTTGCCAAAGTGATCGTTTCGCAGAAAACCAGACTTCTTGCGACGTTCTTGGATCAAGAAATCGATACTCTCTATCGTGAATTCGACTCGTTTTATCACGCTGTCCAGCACGAGAGCAACCTGAAGGGGGTTCTAAAGACACACGGCCGTGACGCAGACATCGCCTTTGCTTGGTCGTGCCTCAGTGGTCGATTCCGACTGCTCCAGGAATTTGTGTGCACTCTAGCTTCGGTTGTTCCGGAAGGATCTGCTGGAACGTTGGCCACTGAGCTGCGAACGCTCAACTGGGAGAAGCCAGACTACCGCCAGACTATGGTGGATTTTTCGCTTGAGGGTATTCTTCACGCCAAGCAGAAAATCAAAGTGGATCTCGTGGACATCAACTACAGTCACCCATCAGCAGGCAACGAGGAGGAAGAGGATTCGGCACCAGATTATGTGGGTGGCCCCCACTCCATGCAGTCCATCCTGGACAGCAATGACTGCTTGTCCATGGGGAGCTGTCTCGCTGGCGTCCATACTGCTGATGACTCAGCTACACCTCCTCTCGAGAGCTTGTCCGGTGGCGTTCTCACTGGACCTCATGATATGGGCCCATTGCCATCGGCGCCAAGTGGCTACATGGTTGTGTAAAACCCAATCACCCAATAAACTAAACCCAGATATTATCAGTAAGTTCGCGCCCCGTACCTAAGTTCACCTGAACTGACTCGCTGGTCAGTCAGCTGCGTTTGCGAATCTCCATGCGAATCAACGCAGTCTTGCCTCTTGTTCTGCTGGCGGATGTCGCCAGTGCGTCCACAGAGGTCTTCACCGGCAACGCCACCACCTACGGGCTGGACGATGCCATCGGCGGAGCCTGCAGCGTTCGTCGCGCCCCGTCGGGCGTCACTGCAGGGCTGTTCGTGGCCATGAACAAGCAGCAGTACGGCGATTCATCTGCCTGCAGTCGCTGCATCTCGCTGACGGGGCCGTCAGCCACCGTCACCACGTATGTGGCGGACCTGTGCTCAGAGTGCGGCCATGGCAATCTCGACCTCAACACGGCGTTATGGAACAAAGTGGTCGGTGGCGATCCGCGCATCGAGGATATCTCGTGGTCATTCGTGGCATGCCCCGAAGATGATGTGGCCTTCTGCCTTAAGGAAGGAAGTAACTCCTACTGGCTGGCGCTGCAAGTAACCAATTCGGCTGACGGCATCGACTCCATGAAGATCGCTGGCCAGGACGCCAGCGTGATCGGCATCACGTCTTTCTACCAACTCTCGCCATCCACTCCCGTGGATATGGATTCGCTGGCAGTCACGATCACGTCCAACTCGGGTGAGACGTCCTCCTATGCGGTCAGCAGCGACGATTATAGCGGCTGTAAGTCAACCGCGTCGTCTTCTGATAGCAGCACCCCCTCCGCGACGACGACGACAACGACCACTGTCACTGTCGGCGTGGAGCAGGAAACGGCTTGGAGATCGTACCGCCGCCGTCGCACCAAGCTCTACTGAGAAGGCGCAGGGTATTTACACGCAGGGTTTATGAGCGTGAACCAAGGAGTCTCAACTGTAGTAGTAGTGTATTGCTTCTTAGCATCTGCAAACATTGTTCGTATCTTCATGCCGGCGGTCTCACTGCCAGAGTCACAATCGCATTCTCGTGGATCTTGTAGTCTGCAAGCAAGCGCTCGTCCTCCAGCACTTTGTCCAGATAGGTCAAGAACTGCGTGTGCACAGGGTGATGATCCTCATGCTCGATCTTCTTCTTCAGCTCCAAGATCGAGTCCCTGGGACCCACATCCAGGGAGATGGTGTTGCCCTTGAAATTCTTAACCAAGATTTTCATCTTCACCTGAGTTCAGCACTTCAAACAGGAGAATGGAGAATGAGCTCTGGCCCAATTGAACCGACAAGTGCTCTCCTTGAGAACTATAACGGAGTTGGAGAGAACGTGTGAAGTACTTGTCCCACATGCATGGGAGGAGTGTGTTTCTCTAGCACCAATCACATCAGTTCTAGAGTGGGAAAACCTTGTTTTGTACAGGCTGGACGCACGGAGCCGTGATCAAGTTTTACAAGTTTGAATAGCCACTCCAAACGACAGCACATGCCATGTGCCACATGGAATGCTGACAAATGCAAATCCAGTAGACCATCCACCCCTCATTAGGAGGTAGCAGAGGCAGCAGCTAAAAGAGCGAACACAAACGATGGGATACATGACCCAATAAAAAACTAACCAATACGCATTCATTTAGATGGTATTAAAAAGCTTAGTTTCCACCACGCAGGCGGAGCACCAGGTGGAGCGTAGACTCCTTCTGGATGTTGTAGTCAGACAGCGTGCGGCCGTCCTCCAGCTGCTTGCCGGCGAAGATCAGACGCTGCTGGTCAGGCGGGATGCCCTCCTT